>JANHFP010005594.1:16974-31587 GCA_032468135.1 Calamaria suluensis | reverse complement strand
AATTCTCTGGGAGTTCAGAATTCCTACCGTCCGGAGAATTCTGGGAGTTGAAGTCCACAAGTCTTAAAGCTGCCAAGTTGGAAGACCCCTGAATTATTATGGCTGGAAGTTCTTTCTATGCAAGCTGTAACTTCTGAGTCAGTGGTTCTTATTTTGCATAACTAATTTCCTTTTCTTGACCTCAAATGATATCATTACACTCTTCCTCCCCATCCCAAAAAGCAAACCCCAGAAGCATTTCAGCAGCGACAGTCCCAAATTGAATCCTTCGCTTCCCAACAGATACAAATTGCCTTATTTTGTATCCTGGCTAAGGCCCAAATTACCCCTAGTTTAATAACCATTCTTCTGAGTGACCTTCAGAGGCAGTTCCAGCATCCAATGTACAGTGGTAAGTGAGACATGAGTGCCCAAGGAAAGTGCATTTCTCACAGTAGACAATTCTGCTCAAAGACATTTCTGGCTGCACTGCCTTTTCCTCACCAGGCAAGATCGGCAAAGACAAAATATTTCTCCCCCTCCCCAATTATTTATAACTAAAGAAAGAGCCACCAACTATAATTATTCGGTTCTGTCACAGTTAATGTCAAATGTTTTCCCCCTTCCGAAACCTAATAGCCTCAAGGTAACAGGATGAAACTTTGACAGCATTGCTTGCTATAAGTACATATCAGAGGTGGGTTTCAGCAGGTTCTGACCAGTTCTGGAGAACCGGTAGCAGAAATGTTGAGTAGTTCAGAGAACCGGTAGTAAAAAAATTCTAACTGGCCCCACCCCATCTATTCTCTGCCTCCCAAGTCCCAGATGATTGGGAGGAAATGGGGATTTTGCACTATCCTTCCCCTGGATTGCGGAGGGAATGGAGATTTTACAGTACCTTCCCCTGCCATGCCCACCAAGCCACGCCCACCAATCTATTCCATGCCCACCAATCCACAGCCACAGAACCAGTAGTAAAAAATTTTGAAACGAACAGAGAGACCGCATTCTGCCAGTGGTCTCCCACAGACCAGTGCATCCACACAGAGAGGTCCTGCTGAGGGTCCCGACGACTACGATGTGTCAGTTGGTGACCCCGAGAGGGAGGGCCTTCTCTTTGGGAGCGCCTATCCTCTGGAACGAACTACCCACGGCACTGCGAAATCTCCTGGATTTAAGGACATTCCGCCAGGAGTTGAAGACTCTGATCTTCGGGCAAGCCAGCCTGGGATGATTAGGGCTCTAAATTGGAAGGGGGAATTTTGAATTGGGAACTTTGATTTTAAGATTTTTAAAATTTTCTGAAAATTTTAGAATTACAGTGCATTATTTAATTCTTTCCTAATTGTATATATATACTGCTGATTTTATTCTGCTGTAAGCCGCCCCGAGTCCCGGTGATATGGGGTGGGGTATAAATCTAATAAAATAAATAAATAATAAATAAATAAATGATGAGGGAAGGGGCAGCCTATGATGGCTGCCACAGAGCCGGTGACAAGTTGACTTTAGAGAATATGCAGGAGGAGAATCAGTGAACAGTGCTTGGAACTGGGTGAGAAGAACTCTTACTTACTCCCCAAAATTTAAATGGAGGAGGATTAAAGATCCAGAACTATCTGGATGTGTGCATCTGGCATGCTTAGTGAACCAGTTGTTAAACCAGTAGGATCCCTGCTGGTAACGTACTGCTTCTATTAGTAGAAGTAATATGTACTCATTTTATGTAGCTATTCATTTTGTAATCCATGTCATGTAAAATTGTCCAGTTTTATTTAACATTTCACTCAAGCTTCATTCCGGGGTGTGTGTGTGTGTGTGATAAAGAACACTTAAGACAGAAGTGAGTTGCCATTGTCTTCTTCAAAGTTCCTAAAATCTGATTCTGTTTAAAAAGGTTCCTCATAGTCTCGCTCGCTCTTAAAACTGGATCTTACTAGCACTCTCATATCAGTGTGCTTCATGCAATGACATCCAAAATATAGTCTATAGAGAATACCATAGGTTAGCAATATATAAAGAATATTTATTGTTCTCTGTTGAGTTTCACTGGATGTCCCAAACCCATCCAATGTCTATACAGATTGACTTTGAAGTCTACCTGTAAACCATAATTAGTACAGAATGCTCCAGCTCTTGCCTTTTCCAGAGTAAAAACCTTCAAATGTTTTAAATTTAAGGGATAAAAATATTCTGTGCAATGTCAGTGCTTATATAAAGATGTAATGACATTGATGATATTTTCCTCATTGCTAAACATACTGAACTGTTCAGTTAATGTCTTCACATTGCTGACCCATGATTCCCAGATAATTCAAATCATGTAATATATGTTTGCAGTTGGATTTATGTGTAATTAGCATTTTATTTAACAGCTTGCATGCAACGTTTGCTGCTATAATTCAACTTTTGCTGCAGTAATTCCTCCAGATTGGAGAAATATCAATGTCTCTTTATTTTACCCACTCAGAGCAATCTGGGACTTTACTGCACAGTTCTCTCTTTGTATCTTTTCTGAACAAATTAAAAATGCCAATACACATAAAGTCAATTTGTTTTTATCTCAACATTGCATGAACCAAGCAGAGATATCTCTCTGCTTTTTGTTTCTTATTATTATCAATACACCACTAAAATAAAATCTCTTATCCTATGTTTAATCAGTTTGCTTAGGAAACTGTCATGAGTAATTTTATCCTTTAGTTTGAAATAACAGCAAAAGAATTTATGTGGCGAAAGGACAGCCAAAGAAATGGTTTAACAATTCTTTCCTCCATCCTCTCTGATGTCATCTGTTGCTAGTCTCTTTCAGAGACTTTGTCTGTTTATCGAAGGGGGGCAGCTCTACATGTGTAGAAAGTGGGAATTGGAACAGAAAGCCAGAGAGTAGCATCTGACTTCTTTTTTTTCAAATGTAGAAGTTGGGCACAAATGTGTATTTTTGCCTCCAAAGAGTAATTCTGTCCAATACTTTGAAATATGTATATGCTGAGACAACACTTATTAGAATTGTGGAATTATTTCACTAATGTTTCCTGGATTGGTGAATTCTGCAATTAATGGGAACTGTTTATTGTAAGCTGCATGAGATCTGTAATGGAGTTAATGTGAGGTACTTTTTGCTGTTTACACCCCCACTTTTTGTTGAATGGAAAAGCATTCAAACCAGTTTCCAATTTAAAGTAGCATAATTTGGTTACAGGTCTATCCCTTAAATATTCTGAAATGGCAAGTTGAGGCAAACAATTAAGTTCTCCAGTTGAACAAATTTCTGCTTAATTGCCTAGAAAATTAGAGGAGTTTTCCTAAGCAGGCTGTGATGTCAATCATTGTTACTGGGTTCTGCTCCGCTGAACCAATCAGAACCAGGCATGCACATTTTTTAAGCTCCTCCCCTTCTGGATACTGCCGCTTTTTTGCTCGGTCCTGACTCGTTTAGGACCTCTGTGCTGATTCTCCGCAAAAAGCAAAGTTAGCGTTTTAACACCTCATTATCAGATTGGAGCTTTGGAAGGCAGAAAATCATCGCAAAAGCTGATGGAACGCTTGGGAAGCCGCTGGCAGCTTCGCAGCTTGCCGGTGAGGCACCAGGCCATTGTGGAGCTCCATGTTTGGCCTCCAGTAGTCTGCAGAGGCCTCCGGTCTTGTTGGTTCTTGCAACCTTTTCGTGGCCGTCCAGAGAGGCTGGTGGAGCAGCAGCGAGCATTGGAAGGCTTGCTGGCATCGGGCCTGCAGATCTTGGCCTTCTGCATCCCAGCAGTCTCCCTTCTAAGTTGGGAGGCTCACGCTGGGCCTGCTTCACCCATCTGAACCAGAGTCGTTCCTGCAGACTAGCTGGTTGTGGTGGTAAGCCCTCACTGAGGACCCTTTTCTTACTTATTGTTCTGGCCTTAAAGGGGGTTTGTTAACGGATTTAATTAATATTTTTAATTTCCCTCCTAGATCTTAGGTGGCCATTTTGAGGCCTGGATTCTTCACAAAATGGCCTCCATGCCTTGTGGCTCCAAGCGAGGCCTACCTGCTAGACACAACCCCCATCCAAAAAGGCCAAGGCCTCTAAATCCTCCAAAGCATTGGCTAAGGCTGAGGCTAAGAGAAACAGGGCACTGGAGAAAGTTATTGCCAAAGCTAGGAAAACTTCTGTGGCTGAGGCTTCGGGGCCTGCTGCCCAAGGGATACAGGCCCCTTCTTCCATTAATCCGGATTGGTCTCCTGAAGGTTCTTCAGTCCCATTACCTGACCCTACTGCCTTGCAATTGTTCTCTGA
Source organism: Calamaria suluensis (assembly GCA_032468135.1). Lineage (NCBI taxonomy): Eukaryota > Metazoa > Chordata > Lepidosauria > Squamata > Calamariidae > Calamaria > Calamaria suluensis. The sequence goes on along the minus strand of JANHFP010005594.1, from coordinate 27,341 downwards.
TCAGGCTCAGGATTTTCCTATCCCTGCACCTATTCCACCAGTCATACCAGGGCCCTCGGTCAGTCCTGCTCCTTTGCCAGTGGGTCCCTCTGCGGTGGGTACTGGGGTGGCCCCTCCCTTGGCCTCTGCCCCTACTGATCTGCTTGCTCTCATGGAACAAACAGTGGAAGCAGTCCTGGCAAGGAGCTCCCATAAGGGGCGCATGGCCTCTTGGGTATCTGAATTGTCGGTTTCTAACCCTCCAAATCCAGCTGTTTCTTCTCAAAGTTCTTCAGCAGAATCTCTAGAGGAGGGTGAACTTCCCAATCCAGATGCATTATCAGAAGATGAAGGTTTGGCACCTGATCTTCCTGCCTCTTCAATCCTCAACATTTTCGGTCTCTACTTCACAAGGCCAAACAAGTTACAGGTATGGGCCTCTCGGCCTCTATTTCTTCTGCCCCTGCCACTTCCACCTCAGCTCAAACAGCAGATACCTCCTCTAAGGAAGCCATTTCTGATGAGGCTGTCCCCCTCTTTGGGGAGCCTTTCACAGCCTTAGCTGAGGTTCCTATGCCTTCCTTTTTCAAGAAGGAAAAGGTCAGTGGACCTCTCCTTCTTCTGCCCCGGCTTTTACCCGCCTGGACAAAAGACTGTATAATTTGGTTGCCCACTCTGCTCCTTTGTTTCAACCTCCTTCGGTTGATTCTCCAGTAGCGGCCCTTATTTCTCCTGCTGCCGAAACTGGGAATCCTGAAGATTACCTCAGGCCTGATGAGAAGAGATCCAAACAATCTCTTCTTAAGGCACATCATTCGGATGCCTGGGACATCAAGTCGGCTTCAATTTTCAATCGGGTAGCCCTTATGTGGCTCAAGCAGCTGCAGCGACGCTTGCCCTCTTCGGATGCTAGGTCACACCAGAACATTAACAAAATTATGAATACCTTGCAGTTTTCGGCAGATGCATCTCTCAATGCTGCTAGGTTCGAAGCTAAAGCCATGGGTTCCACCACTGTCACCAGACGCCTGCTCTGGCTACGTAACTGGCAGGGGGATTCTAGAAATAAATGGAAGCTGGCTTCTTCCCCCATCTCTGGGGACAAGCTTTTTGGGACCCTTTTGGATCCCCACTTAAGGGAAACTAGGGACAAAAAGAAATACTTGCCCAGTTCAGCTCGCAAGGGATCACGTCCTTCATCTACTGCCTCTTCAGCTTCTTCTGCCCCTCAGGCCTCTAAGACCTTCCGGAATAGGGACTCCTATTTTCAACCTAAATCCCAGGGCAACTTTTCTTCTGGTCAGCAGTCTCACCAGGACCAGATGTCTTCCAGATCTCTCCAGTTTCAGTCTAACCGGCCCTTTCGAGGAGGGCGGGGGCGCTCTAATCGCTCCCGCTGACTCCTTGAATTCTCTTCCCATTGGCGGTCGTCTGTCGCATTTCGCCAGTCAGTGGGAAGAATCTTTGTCAGACGCTTGGGTCTGCAAGACCATTCGATGGGGCCTATCCCTCGAATTCCGGTCTCCTCCTCCAACCAGGTTTGTCAGGTGTCCTCTTTCCAAAGACCCATCTCGCAGGCTCCTGCTCCAGGAAGCTATTCAGCATCTCCTGTCCATCAGGGCCATCCAACCGGTTCCCTTTCCTCAGCACCACAAGGGCTTCTATTCCCGGCTGTTTGTGGTCCCCAAACCTTCAGGGATATGGAGGGCCATTCTGGACCTCAAGTCCCTCAACAAGCGGATTGTATATCGCAGGTTTAAGATGCATTCCCTCTAGTCTATCCTGGAGTGCATCCGGAAAGGGGATCTTCTGTCGTCAATCGACCTGACAGAAGCCTACCTGCTTGTTTCCATCCATCGGGATCATCACCAGTATCTCCGCTTCTGCCACTCCAATGTTCACTACCAGTACAGGGCTCTCCCATTCGGCCTCTCCTCGACTCCTCAGGTCTTCAAAAAGATCATAGCTGCCTCCGGGTCTCCTTTATGCCTTCCCCCCACTGCCTCTTATCCCTCGGGTTCTCAGGAAGCTCCAACAGGATCGTGCCTCCCTCATTCTGGTGGCTCCTCATTGACTACGCCGCCCATGGTTCGCAGACCTCCGTCTTGTGTCGGTCTCTCGCCCTTGGAGGATCCCAGACTCTCTCATCTCCCTCCATCAGGGTCCTCTTCTTCATCCAGACCCCGTCTCGCTCCAACTGACCATCTGGTTGTTGAAAAGAGGCAGCTGAGGCGTGAACATCTCTCTCTTTGGGTCATCTCTACTCTTCAATCTCATCTTCGTCTGTCTACCCAGCGAATCTACAATTCTACCTGGCTTTCCTTCTCTCGCTGGTGTATATCTCGCAGTCTCCCCACCAGTGCCTCCATCTCAGAGGTGCTGGAATTTTTCCAGGGTGGAAATGGGTCTGGCTCCCAATACCCTTAGGCGCCAGGTTGCAGCCCTTTCCTCTGTCCTTTCTGGTCGGCCGGTATCTCACAAACGGCAGATCAAGTAGTTTCTCAGAGCGGCTTCTCTGATTTCTCCTCCTACCATTCACAGGTACCCTTCCTGGGACCTTCCTCTTGTGCTACAAGCCTTGTCAAGCTCGCCCTTTGAGCCTCTTCGCTTGGCATCTCTTAGCCACCTCTCCTATAAGGTAGCCTTTTTGGTGGCCATCACTTCGGCCAGACATATCTCTGACCTCTCTGCTCTTTCTGTACGTCCTGATCTCTGCCTTTTCCAACCTAGCAGGGTCATCCTTAGGCTGGATCCTACTTTCCTGCCTAAGGTTAATTCGGTTTTTCATCGCTCCCAGGAGCTAATTCTGCCAGACTTCTGCCCTAACCCTTCCCATCCTCAGGAAAGGCTCTGGCATACCCTGTATGTTCGAAGGGCTCTTCGAACTTATATCAAGCCAACTTCGGTCTTTCGTAAGACCGAAGCTCTGTTTGTTAAATTTCAACCATCGGACTTGGGCCTCAAAGCTTCATCTCCCACTATAGGCCGCTGGATTTGGGCTTGTATACCTTCTGCCTATCAAGCCTCTTCTTTGCCTGTTCCACCAGGTGTTACTGCCCATTCCACCCGCAGCGCAGCCTCTTTGGCTGCCTGGGCTACTCAAGCCTTCTTGGAGGATATTTGTTGGGCTGCCTCTTGGTCAGTACCTTCTACTTTCATTTCACATTACAAAGTAGACAGGTTCGCTTCTGCTGAAGCAGGTAGTTTCCTCTACTGGGCGGCTTCCCTCCCAGTAGTTGTCCTGCTTTGACATGTCCCAATAACGATGATTGACGTCACAGACTGCTTAGGAAAATGGGTGTTGTCTTACCTGAACACCATTTTCCTTAGCAGGATGCAACATCAATCACCCCCACCCTTCAGTCGCCTGGCCTCTATTGGTTCTATTGGTTTCATCTGGGGTGTGTCTGTCTTGCGGAAGATTGGTGGTCTGTCACTGTCATCACTCAGCACATCGGTATGCACTTGTCTGACCTCACCTCAAAAGCAGCAGTATACAGAAGGGGAGGAGCTTAAAAATGTGCATGCCCGGTCCTGATTGGTTCAGCAGAGCAGAAACCAATAATGATGATTGACGTCACATCCTGCTAAGAAAAATGGTGTTCAGGTAAGGTAACACCCATTCTGCTGCTTTTTCAAGGTGTGAAGTGGGAAAAATCTTCTATAATTATTCTACATAAATTGTTGTTGAAATGAACATACTGTTCTCTGAATGGAGAGAAGGATAATAATTGGATTGTCCCCTTTTATGTCAGCCAATATAAAACATTTTAAGCTTCATGTTTGAAGATACAGAAATATATATAGTTATATTTCATAATATTTCCGATAACTATTTTCATAACAGTTTAGAAAATCAGAATGTAAATATTTCATGGGGTACTAAAACTTTTAATGTACCTTAGAAGAAATATTAATTATAAACTAGTTGAAAATTCTTTCCTATGTATTTGAAATAATTTTAGTTTTTCCCTATTCACTATTGGTCTGCAAGCAGTATCCCAACTGGAGAGTAGTCTTGCTGAATTTCAAAATAATGCTTTTCTTTTGAAAACCAATAGAAAAATTGGAAGGCAAACCTGCCTAGTCTGCTTGATTTCTGAAATTTCTATTTTTTTATCTATCATATGTTTGGTAGGTTTTAGAGATATAAAAATGAAGTCATGATGAGAAGAGAAAACTTGATCAGCCTGTTGAGTTGAAAAAATCATAGCATGATTTCTTAATCTAGATTCTGAAATTGTGCATGTTTTATTTCAAATATCAGACTCAGTTTTTTCACCTACATGATATCACTGGTAGATTAGTGCATTAAAATAAAAAAGAGAGTTACAATTACAATTGCCTTAAAATTAACAGTTAAAGTATGGGTGTCAAACTTGTGATGTCATGTTGCTGTTACATGTTGTGTTGCAACTTTTTTCCCCTTTGCAGAGCTGGGATAGGCATGGCCTGCATTGCACACATCCTGTCTGTGGGCCGCCAGTTTGACACCCCTGCTTTAAAGGATCAGAAGTTATAATGGTTGATAAAAATAAAGTTGTTAGTAAATTAATTAGTAAATTAATCATACTTATTGATAGCAAAATTTAAAATTTTTGATTATAAGAAAAAGAATGTTGTGAGTTTATTTTTGCAAATGATCTTTGTAGAAAGCTAGCTTAATTAAATGTCTATAAACAATAGATTATCTCAATTTTAAAAATAATATACTTTTCCATTTTATTTTAGAAATCTAGGTCTTAGCTGGTCGCATTACCTGTACTAAATTGGGTTACCGTGATTGAAGGGGGATATAATTTCTATTCAGGCTGTTCAGAGCTCTTTATTTTTAACTCACATTTAACTAAAACACTTGGGAGAAGTCCATTTGTTAAAAATTCAACATCCCCACCCCTCTAATTAAGATCTGAGAATATTCCCTGTGTATTCGTGTCTGAATTAGCAAAGAAAAGGCCTCCAGCAAACAAAATGAAGCTAATCTACATTTTTCATTGTAACTTAGGTTGTTGTAACTACAAACTGGTAAGTAATGATAAAAAGTTTTAGAGAGACAGGTGACTTCAGATAAGTACTTTAGTATTGAGCTTGTCTGTCATTTTGTAGCAACATTTTAGACCATCATAATAAAAACAAGTTATTTTGAAATAGGTTTTGCTGAAATAAATGGAGCTGAGTTCCAAATGATAACTTTGACCAGGATGTAGATAACTGATTGATAAATCAATTGAAATTATTTTGCCCTTAAGTGGGAGAAATTAGCCTGATTAGAAATAATAGAAACAGAGAAGTGATACACACACACACACACACACACACATATATAGTATAATAGCTGAGATGTACAATTTTTACAGTTTTTTGAATGAATCTTAAGTTGCTGTTCTTTTCTGGATTTCTATTTCACAACACAAGCTATGAGAGAAAACTTCATATAGTCATTTGTTGATTATGACTCATTACAGATGATAAATGACCTGCTGAACTTCAAAATTCCTGTTTGCTTAATAGAAAATGTCTATCTTCTATGTCAGGCTGCAAAATGTGAAACCTGTTTTTCATGACTTCGTATATGATAAAAGAAGACATACTATGAGCCATGGCATTTTTGTACGTAACTGCTTATAAATGAATGCTTTTGTGTGTTTTTTCCTAATGAGTTTCATTCTTTTCTTTTCTCTTAGGCATTTGACATGGCTTCAGAGCTACATAAACAAGTATGTTGCTGTAAGGGTGATGGGAAAAATAGTGCATTTAAGTCTATGCACAAAGTAATAATGTTGGAGAAGAATTCACATAACAAAGTTGGCATCCTTCCCCAGTGTCCAGCAGTCAGTGTTAAAAATCCAGTCGACAAGATTGATGCTGCATTGTAAATCTCAGTAACTCTGTCATGGTTGGTAACAGGCAGCAGTAGACCTTTCTGCATCACATATTTATCTTCCACAGAACATAACCTAATTGAACATTGCTGTACTTTTTAGGGTTAACTGATCCTTTTCTGCCCTTCCATGACTAGATTAATCTTCTTAAAAGCAAAAGAAATAAAACCTAAAGTTTTGTCTTCACACTGATATTGTGAATCCATGTGTACTGTTTTATACTCTGTGTATTTAATGGATGTATAAATTCTACACAGCACTATATTTTAACAATTGTTTATCAAACAGCAGCATTGGTAGCTGATATCCCTATTTAAATGCAGAATGCATTAGAAAAATCATAAGGTATGAATATATTATTTGAAAAATATGCTTTTCTTTTCCTCTCTCATTTGCCTCTTTCTGATGGTAAGAGAGCTCATTCATAATGTGTGTTAATTCAGTGCAACTCGTATTTACAAATCACATAGTAGTCAAATCCAGCAGATGTGGGAGTTCTGCTTTTTAATTTATTTGACAGTTCTACAGATCGGTGTGATTTAGGGCATGCCTTCTCCAATTCCACACTTCAAAAGAAGAAAACTATACAAAATGATTAATTATAACATTTTTTCTTACAAATTATAAATATTTTTGACTCTTTACACAATAGTCTTAATGAATTGTAATTCCCTCACTTAATTACTTAAATCCGAGGAAAGTTATAAACGATATTTAAATTTCCTCTATGTTTCACTCTTAGAGGTGAAGGCACACACAATTATTTTATATTGCAGGATAATATAAAGTATGCATGTAGAATTGGAGTTATCAGGTTTACGCTATACTGCCAATCAGTAATGGCTTGCAGAATCTATTGAAAATAGGATCATTCTTGAATTTTGTCCCACCTCTAGCATTCTTGGGCAAGGGAAAATACCATTTTAAGGAGGCCACCAAAGTGCCATAGAACAATAAATAAGTCTTCTTCCTTTTAATTTGTGGAAGCTATAATTGTGAAAAGGCTGTTTTCCATAATTTAACCTGATTAATCTGGTTGTCATTATATGCTTTTCTAGAGTGGAGGGGATACACAGCTTCTTCAAAATACATGCTTAGTACAAACTCCCTCATACTTAATTCAGTAGTAATGATGAACATTTTTTCATAGTTAATGAGCATAAAAAGTTGTATTGTGATTTTATATTTCCCAACGTTTCCTATTAAAATGGGTTTGGAAGAGCCATTTTAGAAGCATGTAGAGCAGGAGTGTCAAACTCGTGGCATCATGTTGTCAGATGACGTATCATGACGTTCCCCCCCATTCGCTAAACCGGGGCTGTGCATGGCCAATACATAGTGCATCTGGTCAGTGGGCTGTGAATTTGACCCTCCTGATGTAGAGGATCTAAAAATTCTTCATTTCAATTCTGTTCCTCTTCCTGGTTTAATTTTTAGTTTTTTAAAAAAACATTTTATATCCTCTTAAATGAGGTACGTTTGCTGTAGTAGTCTTGAATGATAAACAGTTCAGTTAATATATAAATTGTTATAATGTGCTGTATTTTAAAAGTTAAGAATATGGCATCAATTGGCCCAGTCTTGCTTTAGTTCTACAAAAGACCAATTTCAAACTCAACTTTCCTTCCTTGTTCCTGTGTATTATGAATGTTAGGATTTATAACCAGCTGAATATCATATACAATTCAGAACTTCAACAACAATCTTCTTTGGAAATATTTGACCAACTATTTAAGATTAGCAGATATCCTATGCATATACAATTTAATTTAGCATAAGATTTTGTATATGTTATATAAATAACAATTTTACAATTATTGCAAAACAATTGTCTGAATCTATTTTAACAAGGGCAATGGAAATAATCTTATTTGCTTCTGAGCTGATTTAAGTGTCCCATAGCTCAGTTTAGTTAAAGAGAAGTATTGTTAACAGGATTACACATATTGCTTGGATGGATTATTATTACTAGTATCCTCTTTTTTCTGACTTTTCAGGTGTAGCTATTTTAGTATTATGGAGGATGATGGATGATCCAGGAAAGTTTCTTTTGAAGCACTTCTGATATTGTGCAATGCACTTGGGGGTCAGCTGCACTTGACTGATGCATGATTTATCTGATGTCCCTGCCACTTTCAGAGATAAAGCTGCTATTTTATCAAAAATGCCAGCAACTGTGACTTAGAATTTATATGCTTTCTTTTTCAAATTGGTATGATTATTTTCTGGTGTAGCAATAAAATTATAGAGGTAATTGCGCACAAATGTGAGATAGCACCAAAATACAATAAAATTAACCTGAATTAGCCCCGTTTGTCAATGAAGTATTTATGAAATGTATTTTTGCAATAAGAAAGACCAATATTATAGCTGGAAGGTGAGTTATTGCCTTAATGTAATACAGTTTGAAATTTAAAAAAGAAACTTACAGTTGATCGTGATTGTGCTTTTGAAATTAAGCTGAAATGATATAATTGGTAGTAATAATACATTGTGAAGGTAATATCTTTTATTGTGTTATGCCTAGTTGCCTTTTCTCTTAGTTTGTTCTGATTTGAGCTTGTCAAATGACATGAGAAACTCTTCTGTAAAATTTTGTACATTTCAATAAGAGAATATTATATATAATTTGCTTTGCCATTCTGTTTTCATGTCTGGAAAGCAATTGGTTTTTGGAAGTGCTATGCTCATTTCTAGTGATCATGGTGTGAGTTTGGGCAGTGCAGAACATGGATTTTAGATAGATATTGTTCCTGTGGGAGAACATCCTGTGAAGAGTAAAAAGAAAAGGCAAATAAAGATTTGTGATTGTCTGCAGCTGGAACATATGCTGATATGAGTTATATCTTACCTTTTGTTGGAGACTTATGTACAAAATATTAGTCAATGCAAAAGGCTGTTTTTCCTAAGCAGGCTGTGATGTCAATCATCATTACTGGGTTCTGCTCTGCTGAACCAATCAGGACCGGGCATGCACATTTTTCATTCCTCCCCTTCTGGATAGTCCCGCTTTTTCTGCTCGGTCCTGACTCGTTAAGGACCTTAGTGCTGAGTCTCCGCAAAAAAAGCAAAGTTAGCGTATTAAACCTTTTTATCTGATCGGCACTCCAGAAGGCAAAAATCGTCGCGAAAGCTGCTGGTTCTCCCTTGGTCTGCTTAGGGAATCCAAAAGCAGTGGGTGATAACTAAGTCCTATTGGCCAGAGATTGAGTAATGATTTAAATGTTGACTCCTCCTCTTCCTGCTGGCTCCTCTCTTGCCCAGTTCATTTACTCAGTCAGCCTATAGAGACTTGTTTTCCCATCGCTCCACAGAATTTGAGACTCCTTCAATAATTTCTACCTTCAAACCTTAATAAATTCATAATTACACCAAAATCAAGCCTCCCAGGTTCGAATTTTACAGCGATCACGCCGAGGCCTCAGCAGCGCGACTTTCGATTTCCATCAGCTGTTCGGCGCTTGGAGCGCCCACTGCCTTCTTCAAAGCTGTAAGTTACGGTGCAACAAGGGCCGTTTCGTCCGGCCTTGCACTTTTCCCTGCGATCTATACCACCAACGGAGGCGTCTTTTAGAGAAGTTTTGTCTTTCTCGATTCGCCTCAGTTTGCCCTGCAGTGCCTAACCCTTTCAGTTGTGGACGTATTGTCGTATCCACCATTCTATATTGGGGCCTAGCAAGTCCGTTTACTCCGGTCGCCATTTTGAAGCACCCTTTTCTGCCGGTCGCCATTTTGTTTCCCATTTCAACTTGTCACCATGGCAGATCGCAGCAGGTCCCCCTCTCCCACAAGCAAGGCTACTAATGGGAGAAATTGCAATAAACGAGGCAGATCCAGATCGAAGACCAGTTCTTCCAGGTCAAAACGATCCTCCCAATCTGCCATTGATAAGGATGCACTGCGCAGGGACAAGGCCTTGGAAAAGCAATTCACGAAGGCCCAAAAGCTTACACAAGCCACCAGGGACATCAGTCCTCCTAGCAGCATTGGGTCACATGTTCCCTCACCTGTTGCAACTGCTGCCCAAGTCCACAGTGTACCAACTTATGGCTGGTCTCCCACTCCATCTACTGGGCATAGAGAAGAGACCATTGCTCCCTTACCTAGGGCAGATACACCTCGCCCTTTGCCTAGCAGGGAGGCACCTCACAAGTCTTCCCGGGCACCCGCCACCTTCACCCCCACAGCAGCAGGCCTCCGCCCAGAAGAACCTTCCGGGGTTCCTTTGTCACAGCACATGCAGGACTTGATTGCCAAGGGCATAGTCTCAGCTCTTTCTGAATGTGGTATAAGCTCATCCAAACCGACATCAGCAAGTTCTAGGCGTACCTCAGCTAGTCCCTATCACACACAGGACTACAGGTCCCCTTCGCCATCACGTCATAGCGAGCTCTCTTTCATGGGGGTGAAAGACAAAAGACTCTACACTGTGGAGAAACAACTGGAAGACTCCTTGGTGCTTCCATCCGTCGAAAGTCCTGTAGCTGGCTTAGCTTCTTCCAGCGT
>JANHFP010005591.1:491074-502680 GCA_032468135.1 Calamaria suluensis | reverse complement strand
AAATTTTGCAGAAATTTTGAGTAGTTCAGCGAACCGGCAAATACCACGTCTGGCTGGCCCCAGAATGGGGTGGGAATGGAGAGTTTGCAATATCCTTCCTGCAGGAGTGGGGAAGGAATGGGGACTTTGCAATATCCTTCCCCTGCCACGCCCACCAAGCCACGCCACGCCCAAGCCATGCCCACAGACCTGGTAGTAAAAAAAAAATGAATTCCACCACTGGGGTCCTGACCAAGTAATTTTTGAAAACTATGTTTTAAAGACTTACTTAGATGACAATAGAAACAGGGCCGCAGCCTTAATGGAGATCTATTTCACCCAACAAAAATAACATAGAGAAACCTGGTTTCTGAAATTCCACAAAATGACATCATTTTAAAGATGGAACTGAGGCAAGATTATTCTAATAGATTTGATTAAGATTAAGTTATTTGAGGCCAAAGTTATAGATATGTTGCTCTCTGAAACCCAGTTGTGGGTCCAAAAGAATACACAAGAATTAAATTCTTCTATCCACGGGAATTTGATAGTCCTTGAAATCTAAATTTCTAAAAACAATAGTACACATTCCTTCATTAAGCTTGTAATGAGCTAATGCGATTAGAGCTGAATTGCACCTCTTTTGAGATTTGTGCAACATAACACGTAAGACCTTAGGCAAAGCAAATCCTTTAAGGGACATCTATAATTCATCTTACCTTAATAATAGATTAAATCCACACTGCAAAAATAATTGAGCCAAATCAGATATTGTATACATAGTTTGTTATAACCAGTCTTACTTATGCTATTTCCTGATAAAACCCTAGCAGAATTTAAGCAAATGGTCTGGGAGTTGAATATCCACGTGGATATGGGTGAAGTTTCCAATCTTTCTCATATCAAAATCCCCTTGCTCCTTGGACTTTTTGTAATTTTATGCAAATGCTTTGATTGTGAACGTTTACCATATGTTTGTGTGGCCTCAGATTTAATAAATAACAAAATTGTTTGTTACATTACATAAATAGTTATTTGTAAGCAAGAGAACTAGAATCTAAAATAAGGACCTTGGGCTTTCTTATTCAATCTGCCTTTGGATTATGGATTTTCTGTCTGGCTGCTCTCAGAGGGTCAGATTAGGTAATCATATCTCCTTGGCCCTTATTCTTAACACTGGAACACCACATTGTTGTGTGTTGAGTCCCTTACTCTATACTCTTTATCTACATGACTGCATTCTGCACTCATGTCAGAAATACTATTATTAAATTTGCAGATTATGCAACAATAGTGGGACTCATCTCCGGGTTGGGGGGAATGAGTCTGCCTATCAAAATGAGGTGGACCGGTAGCTTTTGTGGTGCGGAGACAATAACTTGGTCCTGAACACCAATAAAATCAAGGAGATATAGAAGGAATAGATCAGACATCCCTTGATTATCCATGGAAATCACATGGAGCAAGTGGCCAGTTTTAAGTTTTTAGGTGTCATCATAAAAGGGGACCTGACCTGCGGCACTCACATTGCAGCACTGGTCAAAAGGGCCCAACAGAGATTATACTACCTGAGACTTCTCAGGAAACAACAGCTGAATGAAAAACTGCTGTTGACCTTTTACTGCTGCACCATAGAGTGTATTTTAACTTATTGCACCTGTGTATGGTTTGCCAATTGCACAGTGGCACATAGGACAACACTCCATAGGGTTAACATCATTGCCCAGAGGATCATTGGTTGCCTTCTCCCCTCCTTGGAAGAGCTTTATAGCTCCCACTGCCTTTAAGAAACTTCAAAACATTCTTAAAGATCCATCTCATCCTGGGCACCCTTTTTTTGAACTATTACCATCTGGCAGACGGTACAGGACAATAAAAACAAGGACAAATAGACTTAAAAACAGCTTCTATCTCAGAGCAGTAACTATAATGAACTCTACTGTATAATGTAATATTAATGCAGTATCAGGGGTTTTCATCAGGGGTGTGAAGGATGTGTGTTTTTGTTTTATTTTTATAATTTACTTATGTATGATGTAGACTGAAGATGGAATTTAATTTTGTTGTACGAGGTGCAATGACAATAAAGTAAACTAAAAGAGATCAATAAACTTTCTGTTGTTGGCAGAGATTTGAGAGGTATTAATGTGGAAGTGAGAAAATTTGGAAGTCCCATTCAGTCATTTTCCTTTGTGCAAATATTAGCATTATATCAAATTACAAAAAAGTAATGTCTGGTTTCTTCTAATAATGAAATATTAGACCTAGTAGCTTATAAAGGAACTAATTCTCTATGTGCAATATAGGAAACTGCTTCAGCTGTATAAACCTGAGAACAGGCAAGTCCTAAACGTTTCCAAAGAAGGTGCAAAAAACTTTATGGCTGACATTTATACAATAAATGTCACACCAGGGATAGGGCTGCACTTAACTTTCATCAGTTAGTAGTTGTCTTATGCACTGAAGCATGAGGGCTTAATATTCCTTTAGAAAACCCATCTAGTCTTATCAGCTAATACCTACCATACTTACAATTATTTAATTCTTAACATTCTTTTTATTTCAACAACAAATGAAGCACCTCAACAGGTTAATTCTGCTCTATGAAAGTCTTTCATTCCTAAATTTTATCCATAAAAGTAATCATGAGTGCCGAAAGATAATAATTTTTTGAGTAAGTCTACATACTTAAGAAAAACTGGCTTCTCTCTCGTTGTTCCTGATAGGCCTGTTTTAATTATATATTAAGATATTAGCTGTTATTATACAAACATAGAATTAGAAGAGGTATTAGGCCACTTGGTCTAAGTGCAGGAATTTAAATAGAGATAGTTTTCACTTACTGACTACAAATAGGACCAGCAACACTGTTGATTAGCAATGCTAATCACAAAGTGAAATATAATGTGACAGCACCAACATTCTAGGTTCTGACCCTGATCATTAAGCAAATATATGGTCATAAATCTTTTTTTCAATGACTTTGTAAATTCAGTGTTGAATAAGTGATCAGTAAGCTAGGCCAACTTGTAAAACATTCCAGAAAATGGTTATCTGCTCCAGCTTGAATTATCTAACAAGAGAAAGCACACTTTGGTTTGCTGAACTATGTTTACTTTTAGAAAGTTTCTAACATTCAGTCAGAATTGGCCTCCCAAAGTTTAAATCTATTATTACATGTCCTATACCGGGGTGGGCAAACTAAGGCCCGGGGGCCATATGCAGCCCGTTAGACCTTTTAATCCTGCCTCCTGATGCCATCTTGTACTCGTGCAGAAGGGCCCCCGGATTCAGCCCTGTCTGTCGGTAATCCGGCCCTGCTGTGCGTTCCTTCGGCTTGCTGTGCTCCTTATTTTGAGAGCACCACACACCGGTTGGCTCTGTCCTGTGCCGGCGGCGTGGGGTGCAGCTAATAAGAAGGAACAGAGCAAGCCACAACAATCAACAACCCTGTGGGAGTGGGAATGGCAGTGCGCTCGTGACCAGGACCGAAGTGCACATACCCAGTCGCTGACGTTCACTTTCCCCTGCGACCTACTGAAGGCAGAGGCAACATCCTTGAAAGAGGCAGGATTGGGGTTTTTTGAGCGGGGGAGGAGTTGTGGGTTGGGTTCCATTTCGGGGGGTATGGGAGTCGGGTTGGCTGTGTCACTGACCACTGTTAATGCAAATGGTCAGCGACCAGAGTCATTAACACTGGTTGCTGACCATTTGCATTAACACATTAACACTGTGCATTAACAATGCAAATGGTCAGCGGAATATTTATGCTAACTGTGAGCGCTGAATATTCATGCTAACAGTGAGCACTGAATATTCATGTTAACAGTGAGCGCTCTGGTTTTGTTTTAGAACGCATACTGTTGTTTTTCCTGATGGGAAAGTGATTTTTCCGATCATTCCGACACCGTATGAACGCATCATTGATCAGCATTTTTCCCCTTTGACTGCTCAACCCTTCTGTAATGATGAGCGGGGCTAAAAAAATTTAGTGGACAACTAAATATTTTTTTGCTGAACACCGATCAACTGCTGTATGCCTGATATGCAAAGAGACTGTGGTGGTTTTTAAAGAGTATAATGTCAGCCATCACTTTTCCACAAAACATTCCAACTATGCTGGCAAGCAGTCAGAGAAGGAACGGGAAGCTACTGCTCAGAGGTTGGTAGCTAATTTACAATCCCAACAAAAAAATTTTTACCGTCAAAGTGCCATTCAAGAGTTAAGTACCAAGGCTAGTTTTATGCTATCATTCAAATTAGCAAAGGCCAGCAAGCCTCTGTCGGAAGGTGAGTTCGTAAAGGAATGTATGGTGGATACATTTTGTTGTAATGCTTTTGTTAATTCTCTATTGAAATTAAAGCATGTTTTCTACATATCCCATGTAATTTTACCTCTTATGGAGGTGAATTACCAAAACACTCCATCCATCTACTTCTGGTCCGGCCCTTTTGTCAAATTTTAGAACCCTCTGCAGCCCACGAGTCAAAGTTTGCCCACCCATATCCTATACTTAAGAACAAGACAAATAATTATTAACATTTTTCTATGAGATATCCTTTAAGTATCTGATGGGTACTACCATATTCTACTACCTGTCTTGTCCTACAAACTGGAACTAGCCATTTAGGTAAGGGTTGCTCTCAAACAATCCCAAACTTGCTTGGTCACATTCTGAACCAATTCTTCCTTTTCTTCCTTTATAAAGACATCCTGTTTCCAAACAGTAACAGCAGTCATGATTTCTCTTCCCCTAATCAGCATGATGAATTGCTATATCTTTCCTTCCTTACTGACAACATTATCAAAAAACCTCTGAGAAGAATGTGGTCAGGTTATAAAATATGTTGCATTCTCTAACAATTCTAGCTCAGTATTTGCTTTTCTTGTTTCTCCTCACTTTTACAGCATTCAGATTGTCCTCTTTTCACTTCTTTCCTTCTCTCTTCCCTTCATTTCCAATTAGCCACCTTAATATATTGTATCTCATTTTCATTCCTTGTATTCTCAGCTTCTTCATGAAAAACATATCTTCTAGCTTCCAACTTTCTTTGCCATTCCTCTCATTCCCGTCTCCCATTTCTGAATTTTCTACCTCTTATTCTCCTGGTACTAAAAAGCTACCTAGGTTTCAAAGTTACCTCAAAACCAATGAACCTTGAGGGTGTTCTTAATCTTATTTACTCCACTTTCCCCAAAATAAAATTAGATTGCACACAAAATTACTTTATTCTACACCTGGCACCTCAGGCTGTGGGGGAGAAAAATCAACATACATTATTGTAATGCCAACAATCTTTCTTGTTAAATGTTGTTGCAACCAAAGTTATTTATAAAAACTTTACTAAAAATCTGCTATGCTGATACATGATAATCATATTATATCACTAAGAATGATTAAGCCTCTGGACACTCAATAGAGAATCTAAACCGCTGTGAATACATTGATTTCAGAAGAAATTGGACCGGGAAATTAAAAGTTTCCCATCTTTCTGTTAGAATAACACTCATCAATTCCAATCTTCTTATTTTGTAAAATGAATGTAATAGAAAATAGTAGATAATGCAACTTTAAAATCTTGAAATGGAGAATTATATTGAAATAAATAAATTAGGAATTGCAGTACTATATATGTGAAAAAAGATTCATGCATAACACAATTTAAACATAAAACTATGTAGAATTACTGTAATTAATTGCATAATAGAAAATATATAATTATAATTCTCTATGTTAAGTAACAAAGTTCATAGTCCGCTGCCACTGTAAGACGATCATTTTAACAATTTATTCTCTAAGGAAATGTAACTACTGGAAGCTGTTAAAATTACCTTAAATGTTAACATTAAGAAAATTTAAAGAGGCAACACTGCTGAATCTGCCACTGTTCAAAAGATGAACATTGAACTTTGCCATAAAGGGGGGGGGGGACTCTTGAGCACAGATAAATCTTCTTCTATGCAAGGAAAACATCAGAAAAGAAAATATTGCTAACAGATGTATACGGAAATGACTGAACTCAAAATGTTTCTTCTTGGTGAAGAGAGTCAGAATTAATACTGGACACAACTGTCAGTTGTGATGAATATGAAATAGAAACACACCAAAATCATCCACAATTTTGCCATGACCACAAATTCAATAGATTAACTACTAAGAAAAAGTCAGCCTAGTATAAATGAAAAAAGGAAAAGGAAAGAGGGATGGCAATGTAAGAACTCAAACCCACATTTTAAAATACCATTTTAGTATTTTACATTTTTTTGTAATTTGAAGTAATGTACATTTGGCATTTCTATACAAGTTAGACAAATTGTTTAAAGGGAACAACCTTTTTTAATTTCACGTTTCCAATTATGAGTTCAATTGTCATAAGACTACATACAATTTGGATTTTCTCAAACTATTTTATATACAATTTCAACTAATACCTAAATGTTGTCATACAATACATTTGGTCTGCTATTATCTCTATTACAATTTCCCTAATAAATAAGACTCATGATTTTAGAAGTGACTTGCCATTGACTACCCTACATAACATGGGATTAGGGACTGCTTTATTCCCATCATTTTTACCTGTCCCATTAGGAGATATTCAGAGGCCAGAAAAGGATAATTTCTTTTATTTTTATTTATTTATTTTGTCGATTACATGTTAGGTAATATATATAAGTATAACCATTAATTGAATACAAAAATGAATACAAATAAAGAGAACATTAGGACAGGAACGGTAGGCACGCTGGTGCTGTCATGCACGCCCCTTACAGACCTCTCAGGAATGGGGTGAGGTCAACAGTAGACAGTCATAGGTTAAAGTTTTGGGGGGTTTGGGATGAGACCATAGAGTCAGGTAGCGCATTCCAGGCATTGACCACTCTGTTGCTGAAGTCATATTTTCTGCATATAATCAAGCCTTTTATTAGCAAATTGTACTTTCGGGAGCTACTCAGTGTTAGTTAGCTGGGAATTATATACTTTAATTTTCATTTAAATGTACATGGTGTTTATGTTGTATTTTAATTTCTTATAGCTATAAGGAACAGGATAGCTACCCATATTAATTGATATAAATAAATTAGCCATCAAACAAATAAATACTGACTATGGAGTCAGACAAATAAAACAAATAAAATGTTAAAAAGTTTTGATATTTATGTAGTTACTTACCAAGCATATCTAAATTACATTAAAGTAATCAAAATATCTTTACAGGCATGTCACAACTTTTGAGGAAACACTTCTGGAAATTGAAGGTTGAAAAATTTGACATGATCTACAAAAGGAAGTGTGGCACTTAAGAAAAGGTGTGGGTAAAAAAATAAGATAGTACAAAAATGGCTGAAAGCGATTTAATGCAAATATGAATAACCAAAGAAAGAAAGTTGAAATATGAAAGAAATATGTTAAGAGACTGAATGAGAATTAGCTGACAAAATAATTATGCAATATGGAGGAAAAGTAACTTAATTAAAAGGAAGGGGAAAACCATGACAGATCTGGTTGGATGGAGCTGAAGAGGGGAAAAACTTAAAAGTAATTGGTTGAATGAATCAGTGTAAGGCCAGTGAACCAAAGATGGTTTGCAAGGATGCAATAGAGGTGATTGGTTAATAGCAATAATGGTTTAAGTAGGTTTAGTCAGATTTGCTTTCTTTTTTCTTTTATCTTCTACAACCAATTTCTTAGCTTATTCCTTCTTATTACTTTTGTGTACAATGCATTTCTGTATTTTGTTGATCTAGAAGGCAGCTATGTGGGTAATTACATGAGAATATGTAACAGCAAAGAAAAAACAGGATCTCATACTTTTCTCATAGAAAAGTAACTTTAAAGAAAACTGGCCATTTGAAAGGGTGAAATCCAGCAGGTTCTAAGAGGTTTTGGAGAACTGGTTGCAGAAATTTTGAGTAGTTAGGAGAACTGGCAAATACCACCTCTGGCTGATCCCAGAGTGGGGTGGGAATGGAGATTTTGCAGTATCCTCCCCCTGCCATGCCCAACAAGCCACACCCACATAATGGTAGGGAAAAATTCTGAAGTTCACCCCTGGTCATTTGCCTTCAGCACATGTAGAACAAAAATAAACAGTTCTTCTCTGGTTGCTCACTAATCTTGATGGGTTAAATTTCCTCCTGAATTGTGGAAGATTTCACTCTACAATTAGAATTTGTGGGTAGGGTTTCTAACCCTTTCTTTGCTTCCCCAGAATGAGCTGTTCCTCCCAAGGAAATGTAAAAGAAAAAATCTTTACTTAATGTTTAAATAGATAATACAAATATGTCTAAAAAGAAAAATGAACACATATTGATATTCTATACATTGCTATATAGCCGTGATATGCGAACCTATGGCACAGGTGCCACAGGTGGCACGCGGAGTCATATCAATGGGCAAGCGAGTGTTGCCCTAGTCAGTTCTGATGTGCATGCTGGTGCTGGCCAGCTGATTTTTGGGCTGTTGTTTCCAGCCTCTGGAGGACCTGGGGAGGGCCTGGGGAGGTGGGGAAAGCATGCGGACATACAACCTCTCCATCCTCCTCCCCCTTTGGCACATGATGGCAGAAAGGTTAGCTATCACTGCTATGTAGCAATTCAAATACTGTAGTTAATGGCTTATCAATATCTCAGTAATGGATTCATATTTGTTCAGCAGTACAGTATCATGGACCATGATTAATTACTTTTTAAGGTAATACATTTTAAAAACATATCTGCCATGCAGTTTTAGGACAACTGTAAAGAGTTTAGATTAATATTAATTTTACTGATTAAAATGCAGATTTGCTATATATGGGACTAGTAAGAAATGGTAAATATCCCCTTCAGATTGTGCTCGATTCCTTGTGACTTTGTAGACATGTCTATATAATCTTCTTGGCAGAAATACAGTTGAGTTTACCACTTCCTTGCAGGGGTCTTTAAAAAGCCTCCCAATGTAGTTTAAGACTTTGACATTTCCTAAAGGTCTCCCACTCAAGGATTACCCAAGCCTGACCCTGCTTAGATTGTGAACCCAGCCAAGGTCCACCACTTGCAAAAAGTAATAATAAAACATAATTGTTTCTACATTAATTATATTTGGCCAAGCTGGTTTGTGGGGGTTTTTTTGTTTTGTTTTTTTACCACAGTCCAAGAATTTAATTTGTCTTAAATTAAACCCATTGGATATAATTTTAAACAGTCATAATTTGTGGGGTTCTCTCTCTCTCTCCCACTCTCTCTCTTTCTTTCTCTCTTCCCTTCCCTTCCTCGCTTTCCTTCCAGTGATTTCAGGGCTGCATTTTCTGAGAGCTCAATCTGACATTAGTTCATTGCTTGCTGCCTTCTTGGCCACAGCTGGCCTCTTGCTGTTCACAGCTGAAAAGTGAAATCAATGCCTTCTCTAACAAAAGGCAGATGAAAGTCATTCTGATCATGTATAGTCATTTCCCGTAATTTTTATCAGCCTACAGTTATTTACATGATCTCTGGAAATGATTGGTTCCTCTAAATGTAATATTAATTTTTTATATTCTATAAAGTTCAGCAGTGTATGTAAAAAAACTCAGTAAAAGTTTTCTAATCTTTCACTTTATTATAAAGTAATATCAACAATCTAACTAAATTATAACAATTATTTACCTACTAATTTCATAACTTCAGCAAAGGTGATGTTGAGTTTAGATAAGTAAAACATTAAAACTAGGAAAAGAAAAAAGAATGCATATATGAATATCCTAACATCACCCCTAAGAAGTTCAGTAAATATCTTACATTTGATTTTATATTAATTTGATCTTTAGATTTTCTATTTTTTGTTACCTTATTGTATGTAGGGGTTTTGTAATGATCTTATCAAATTCTTTCACAGATTGTCTACTGATTAATGTGCCTCATATAAAGATATGTAACGATGTGCTGAAAGAAGAAACAAGCCTACTCCAGCTATCAGAAATCTGACCGAGGGAAGCTTATAAATTTCCTCTATTCCACACATGGTGCCTGTATTAAACCTCTTAGGAAAAAAAGAAACTGTACATGTCTATGGTGCTAGACACATAAATCAAATAATGTACTTTACTTTTTTTACTGTTTTCTACTAAAAATAAATATTTTTTCCATATTCTTTGCTTTTACAATTATTACCTTGTCAAATGCTGTGGCATTGATCTTAAAGTACTGCATAGTATAATTAGTTTAGTAAAAGGTAAAGGTAAAGGTTTTCCTCGCACATATGTGCTAGTCGCTTCTGACTCTAGGGGGCGGTGGTCATCTCCGTTTCAAAGCCAAAGAGTCACCGCTGTCTGAGGACATCTCCGTGGCCATGTGGCTGGCATGACTAAAAGCCAAAGGTGCACAGAACGCTCTTACCTTCCCATCAAAGGTGGTCCCTATTTTTCCTACTTGCATTTTTACGTGCTTTCGAAACTGCTAGGTTTCTGGGACAAGTAACGGGACAATTAACTGGAGCTTGATAAAGTGTGCTACTTTTAAAACAGTTACACCACCCCTGATATCAAGATCTCCAGAAAAATTACTTTTGTTATCTCTTGTGGTCAATAGTACTCAAGATCATCAATTACATTCTTCATGTGATTTTAATTTATTTTACCAACATTGTTTAAATTAAGTGCCTTTCTATTGTAGGTAACATATAATTCACCTCTTTCATTGGTTCCACTACACTTTCAGAAGCAAATTAATACACCATAACATTAGCAATTAAACAAAAGTTTCTTACACCAGTCAGCTGATATCAGAAATAGTTTACTTTTATTTTACATGTACATTCAACATTCCTAAGACATGTAACATGACTTATGTGCACAAACCAAAATATTCCATATTGTTTTTATGCATATAAAATTGGGTTTAACATTTTAAACTCTGAAGGCCTGTATGAAACAGTCTAGAGACAACGTAGAAAGATGAAAAATATGTGAACTATGATCAAAGAACTATACAGAAGAACGAATGATTTATGAAAATGGCTGAATTATCTAAATTTAGACTATAAGCAGAAAGGCAAGAGGTCACAGTCCAGTCTATAAATATCATAGTAACAATATATCATCTGTATTATTCAGTCAGCTAAAAACAGAAGAAAGAGCTATAGCTCCAAGCATTAAGAAAAAATTAATAGTGAGACTAATTGGTGATAAAATATATGCTTTCTTGATATGGAATCTGTGCTGATATATGAACAGACTGATTCATAGCTAGCAACGTAATTTTTAGAATCATATATGGAACTATCTCAATTCTTCAATAATTTTAACAGGGCAATAATAGATTTGACTTGATATTTACCTTTGAGAAATACAAGAATTATTTCACAATGCAACATTATTTTCATAGAGACTATGGAATCTAAGTGAATCCCATTCTTTGCTATGGCAGCTAACTTGTGTCTTTGAGCCACTCATTTTTACTTAACACATGGTGGCTCAGTGGGTAAGACAACTGAGATTGTCGATCAGAAGGTCAGCAGTTCAGCGCTTTGAATCCCTAGTGCCGTGTAATGGGATGAGGTCCCGTTACTTGTCCCAGCTTCTGCCAACCTACCAGTTTCAAAAGCACACAAAAATGCAAGTAGAAAAAATAGGGACCACCTTTGGTGGGAAGGTAACAGTGTTCTGTG
>JANHFP010005591.1:444315-463137 GCA_032468135.1 Calamaria suluensis | reverse complement strand
CCTCCTTGATACGGCAAAACATATTTTTCCTTACTTCTATATCATTATACCAATTAGATTGCTGCTACTACAATTCAATTCATTTTTATAATTTTGAATGTATATTTCAGGAACTATTGATTATAAAAGATTATAGGTAGGTAGTAATACTTGAAATTATTTTTCCTCAGGAAATGTGTGAATCCTGTCTAAAAAAAATAAAATTCCTTCTATAGTGTTATGTTTTTTATTTCAAAAAATGCATTTATTTTTTCAAATATTTATAGCCATTCATTTCATATACATCACTGTAGGTGGCTTACAAACAATTAAAACAAATGTTTAAAAAAAGAACAAAGAAGAATAGAACAATTCTTAAAACATAACACAAAAACATAAAAACTCTCATAAAAATAGATGAGGTAATCAGATTTAACAATAGCATTCAATACAACCAATCTGTCAGCTATGCTACATTTCCCGGTTGTCATAGAGGGTTGCAAAACCATGTTTTCAGTTCTTCCAAAAGGCCAGCAGGGTATTCTTACATTTATATTTATATATTTACATCAGCAATGTTTGCTATATGAGAAAATACTGAAGCAAAACTAGGATTATTAATATATTAATTATAGTTACATGGTTACATGTAACATGGTTATAGTCCATATTTCTAATTCAATGAGTTCCCAAGACAGTACAATTTATTTCAAAAACCTAGAAGCCTTTATAAAGATATTTGTTGTTTGCAAGTTCTATTTCATTTTTTTAATCCTTCTCCAGACTAATCAATAAAGTATACCTCATGTTTTCAGCTGAATCCTCTGGCATTGGTGCAACAGTTTGAACAGCAGGGAGATTCTTACTAGTAGCACCATTCACAAAACTAGATGATGATGACGATGATGAAGATCCTGAGTCCACAGCACCTATTCAAAGTAGAGTACATTCTGTCTGTAAAGCAATGCATCAACTTCACAGTAAATCATAATGCACCTATTTTGTATGCATCATAACTCTGGAGTGCTATTACTTTTAGACAACATTTTCTCAGTTCTGGCAACTAATAATTAAAGGATATTCCAAAATTCAATAATTAATTATTTTAATTATTCCAACAGAAACAACAATTCCAATAATTAGAGGCTATTCCAAAATTCTGTTAAAATTGTTCATTCTTTTTTCTTAACTATACGCCAATATGCTGTAGTACAGATATTTATTCTCACATATTCTCATGATTATGTATGAAAAAAACCTGAGACCAAATTATTTAAATTATAGAAAAAAATCATCTTGAATATCTTGCCCATGTCTAATTTACAATCCAACTGTTTAAAAAGTGTTATAACTTCACAAATATATTTCATGAGGATACAAACATATATCCCTTATAAACAAAAAGTCAAACCTATTATGGTGATTTAAACAAACAGTTATTATAAAACTCAAGGCTAAGAAAATTACCACATGAAAACAGCAATAAGCATTTCCAGTCCCATCTAGTGATAATGGAAATAAAAATGAACATGTGGAAGTATCTGATCTCCATAAACCAATAAGATGACATTTATAGCCTTCGGTAAATTAGTCACTATTCTGAGTATATCTCCTTAAAAATTCCAAAGAAATATTATAAACTGCATGTTCTGAGAAACATGTTCCAAATGACTATAAACAGATGTTGGCAAATGTTTGTGGCACATACTGTACAATAGAAGAGATGAAAACAAAACTATGTTGTGTACAAATGATACCATTTATACCAATGCAACCAGAATGCAGAAAACAAATAGAATACAGCCAAAACAAAACCTATCAGCAGTATCCTAGATGACTTATTATTAAGCATTTGACCATGTTGGACAGGTTTTTTTTTAAAGAATATGTTCATTTCAGTAATCATTTCCACTAGGGAATGTGTCATAAAAGTTTTTAAATATCTCTTCAAAGATATTGTAAATTAATGTCTACTCAGGTGGATTCTATTTCCATCAAATAATCATTTTTTTAAAAAATCAAGGGCTGCTGACGAACATTAAAGGCATTTCCACATAGCAGATTGAGCTTATAATGTTGCTATCCTTCAACAATTTTCCCTTTTTCTAACCACTAAATGAATTGTTTGATTTAGAAGAGAAATGTTCTAGATATCTTTTCAATTTACACATTAGGAAGTAAGAATGTTTAAAGATATTTATTAGAAGAGGATTTCAAATATAAGAAAGATACCAAAAGCAAAAAAAAAAGAGAAAGACAAAATTCACAAAAAAATATTGTCTAAAGATAATACCTGTTGTATTTATCATACTTTTTGGGGTAGCTCCTGTGGCAGCAAATATATTTGGCGTACTGCTTGGTGGTAGTCCACCTCCAGCTGTGGTAGTTCCAACAGTGTTGACTGCTAGACTTCCAGGGGGAGGTTTTTTCACTGGAACTACAACACTTCTATAGAGGGAAGAAAATCAGTGCAAAATCAGAAAAAAATGCTTTTCTCCTTTCCATACACTGGAGGAATAAATCTTTTTGCAGTTTTCTTGCTTATCACAACTCTGTAATCACTATTATTAGTAAATGTGTGTGTATAAATGTGTGTGTGTGTTTATATGATTTTGAGTTATTTAAAGCATTTAAAATAGGAATATTAAAATGTATTCTCAGATGACATTTATACAGAAAAAGATAATATACTATAAACAGTACAAATATAGTGAATAAGCTGATTTTTAGTCATTTCTGAAATTAGTCAGATGTTCAAATTAGTTGAACATTTCATCGTTCAACTCATATCCATTAAAATCATAAAATGTTTCTGATTTTTTTGAAGTAATATGACAATGTAACTTTAACTCTGAAATGATCTCAACAGTAATTTGATTTAGGGCTACCTAATCAGGACTGCAAAAAATCCAGATGACCACTAAAAGCCGGGGGGGAAAAGAATGAAAAGCTCTTAATGCTGTCCTGATTTTTGCATCTCCGATCTGGTAGCCTTTTTATCTTATTACTTCTGCTTATGGAGTTGTTACTCATATCTCCAAATATTACAATAATACATTTACATAAAATCAGTAAATAAGAATTATTTATTTCAGCAGTAACATAGCATTATATCGCTGTAACATCTTTAACATGAACCTTATGCATCATGTGTAGTAAATACAGAAATAATTATAATGAGAAGTAATTACAATATAATTTGATAGCGTATGATCTAACAAATATAAAATTCAGTAGACAACCTAAGCAAGGTACATAACTAAATTGTTAAGCTAAAGATTTTGTGGACTAAAGGATTGAAAGACAAGGTTTGAGACATTTAATGAGAGAATTCCAGAAATAACAGAGAAATATAAAAGAACACCCCCTCAAATCCTGCTATGTGCAAGGATACCAGGAAAGTACACCGGAAGCATATACTCCCAGCAATATTTTCCAAGATATAGAAGTCATCCCTCCAGGAAAATGCTGGAGGTAGATGATCACTTTAGGGTTAACAGAGAGAACAGAAAACCACTTCTGTATTTTATTTCCCCAAAACTAAACTGATAGGCAAGATTAAGTATTGACCCTATAGTGTCTGATGATAAGCCCCTTAATCAGATGTTATTAAAATTGGTTCTAAGCAGTGGTGAAATCCTCCCAGGTTTGTCACTGGTTTGTTGCACGCACATGCGCAATGCATGCCAAATGTACACATGTGCAGAGCGCACCAAACATGCTTCTCACACAGGCGCACCACAGATGCTACCACGCAGTGTGGAAAAATGAAACTTAAGTAGGTAAGTAGAACAGCGGTGGAGAACAGCTGTGCCATGCAATTTAGATTTGCAATTTAGGATTTCCTGCTTTCTAGACAATATAAATCGTGTGGCACAGCTGATCATTGGAAATACTGGTTCTGACAAACTGGTAGCATTTTTTACTACTGGTTCACTTGGACCAGTTTGAACAGGGAGCATTTCACCCCTGGTTCTAAGGAGTAGCTGAGTTCTAATGGGGTTTATTGATGTAGCCAGCATATTAGCCTTCCAGATTTCTAGTTGCTAAACTGCTATGAAAGAAAAGAAAACCGAGCACTGTAAAAATGCAATTATAGATTAAACATGGTATATAAGAAGCATGAACATGGGAAACATCCATGTACAGAATAATGCAGTAACTACACATTGATATCCTCAGCACAATCGAATTGAAATGAAAAAATAGAATGAACAGTATTGCTTGAAAGCTTATAGCAAAGATGGTAGTTGGGTATGATGTAGTCAGTGAGTGAATAATATCAATTAAATTTAATGGACAACCATTTCATGTTTATCCAATTCTGTGCTCTAACCACTTATTTGTAAATAAGAAGTGCATTTAAAAAATGAAAATAAAATATTTAATCTATAGACGTCTTTGCATTTATTTGCATGTACAGCAAAATATCTAACACTTATAAAAAGTATAAATAAAAATGTGTCATGTTCATTCTAAAACTGTCATAGTCACTAGCAAATAATCAGTTGCTTGCAAATACCACTACATATTTTTTTCACGTGATATTGGAATCATAACTTTGAATCAAGAGTCTAGGGCGAAAGAAATCTGTTTATATAGTTTTTGATGTAATTACAGCTACACCTTAGGACAGATGAGACAGAAGGCAGGGATATATTGAAACTGATTGAAAAATGCAGTTGTCCAGAAGCACTTGTGGGGAAGAGGTCTCTGAAAAGCTGCTCAAAGCTTCAGAGTTTGAAGTGAAATTTTTGATGTTGTCACTCTCAATCTATTGAAAAGCTGACGGACAATCAAACCCGTCTGGCTAGCTGGCAGCTCATTTTGCTGGCAGGTGGCAAACAATTAGACACACCAATTTGTGCCTCCTGATGACATTAAAGCATGAAACTAAGTTGTATGCAGGGCCTAGTGATTTGTGTGAAAGCATTTCAAAAATAATACTCTTTGCCGTGGCAACTCATTTCAGACTGCCACCTTCCATTATGGCTTTGAGTAGTGAAGACGACAGACTTGAGTTACGTGCAGTGGAAGGGCGCTTCTGTTCAATCCGTCATCAGCGCCCCCCGAGACCTCAATCCTTCCTTTCATCAATATCACCTCATCATTTACATTCGATAGTACTTGAACTGCTGAATACATTAGCAGAGATCTATTTCATGAGTAATATGTGTGTGTGTGTGTGTGTGTGTAAAACACTATATAGATATCGATATATAGTGTTTTTTTACATTTCATTTGAAATTCTGTGTTTTAAAAATAATTTTAATATGTTTTAGAAAACAGTTTTTGTAGAATTATATCACTCATTCTTTGTTTTGTTTGTAATGAATAAATACATAATAAGTATTTACTTGCTATGTGAACCTGGGCATTTAAATGTTTTTTAAAATGGATTTTAAGATTCCCCAGGAAATCTTTAATAATCTTTAGCTACTTTAGAAAATCTTATAAAAACATTTATGAAAAATAATATTGACTAGAATAAATAGGTATTTATTAAGAAGCAGAACCCTACAAATATTCATCTTTTAGAATGGTAATAGAAATAGTTTGAATAAATATGGCAATAGTACAAAGAATTGCACAAGAATACCCTGACAGTCAGTTCATAGGTTAAATTCATAGCTATTGAAAATACAATTTTCATTCTATTCAACTAATTTATAATATTAACAAAATAATATAAATTACAATCTTGGACCGATTTAGTTTTAAAAGTCTTGTGATGTCGCATTCTAGTATTGTAGTAAATCTTCTGCTACTTACAATTATTGTATCTGCACCTAAAAATCTAGATTAAATGGCAGTAAAGAGTTAGGATTTCATATCTCTTTGCTATCATAAAGTGACTATCCAGTTTTTGTAACCCATATATGGTAGTGCTTACACTATGTCTATTTTCTCCTTTGTGTTTCAAGAAGGGATTGAAAGAATCTGTCTTCTGCCACAAATAAACTACAGTATCCTGTTACATAAAATCTGACATATTGTGTTTACTGTACAGTACTATACAGTATTTATCACCAAAGTTTGATCTTGATTTGTTGAAGTTTTGATGTCTTCTTGTTTGCGAAGCCATACAAAAAAGGCTCAGTGTGGCTTATTCTCATAATAGTAATATACTGTAGCTTTACATTGATCATGTTCTACACATAGGATTAGAACTAAAACTGAAAATAAGGGATTCACAAATATAGTAAAATAAACATTCTCTGAGTATTAATACTTAACATATTTTAATAGTTTAATCTGTCTTTTTATATTTAAATAGCCTATACCTACTGATTGCAACCTTTTCTAACGTTTGAAGTATTATTACATGAGTTTAGAAACAAAAGTAATTCCAAACATGTTAGAATTGGATGAAAAATTGAAAATATTGCACATTTGCTGAACTTTTCCCCACTGACTATATTCTTATAAACCTATGCACCTGTAATGCACAAAAAAACCCCGAAAACACTCAAAATATGCACAGAAAGGCATTTACAAGCACATATCACACAAACAAAAGCATAAAAACCACAAAAAGATATATCTCCTGCACTATAACAGTAGTGAAACACAAATTAGAATAACAAAATTAGAGGGCCCATTTAAAACTACCTCAATCCCTTGATTAATCCAAACTAAAGCATCCCTAATTGATGAGTCCAGATGCTAATTCAACACATTGGGTAAAGTACATCCCTTCTCTAATTAGTTCCTGTCAAAGTGTTTCTGTTATTTCCTTACTGTTAGGAAACATTCAATTAGAATATATCTTCGTATCAGAATCTGTGACAATTTCCTTAAAACTTCTTATTTGTATGAAGACTCATTGAAGAGCATTTTTGAATGTGCTAAGTCAACTGTGAAATCAACAGAACTGTCATCAATCCTACATTTAGTTATGAGTGATAATCAAAATATTATGAAATAATGTCTGCCAATAATATTAATACAATTTACTTAAAACCTTTTTAAGAATATAGTATGATACAAATGCGTAACATACTCTTCAGAAATCCAGTCTAATTTTTTGTAATCACATTGTTTTAAGGTGCTTACAGATTCTTCTTTGGAGGTATGCTGTGGAGATTTAAATTCATCCACAGTGCATATGTATGCTTTACCAATTAATTTCAAACCTCATTCCTGCCTCTTTATCTTGCTTTTCCCAATTGAAGATAGAAACACTCTTCTCAAAAAAAACTAAGTCAAAATCATGTTTGAGTATTTGTTCCCACTAGCATTTTCTTTTCTTCACCCGAATATGTGCATTTTGAATCCCCCCTTCTACTTCAAACATGTTTCAGGAAGCCTTTTTTTACTGTTCTTTATAGCCTCAGCTTTACCATGGGGTTTAGGTTTTTCTGACTGGGGTTTAGGTTTTTCTAATACCACTTGTACAATTATTTGGTATCTGTTTATAATCTTAATGGTGTCCTAACTCCCTTTACAGTCTGCCTTCTTTTGCCTTTCATGCAGTTTTGCCTTTCATGTTGTTTATTGTACACGTTTTGTGTAGTTTATTGTTTTCTTATTTCTTTTCATCACCAGAATTGTAGACAAATAAATATCTGCAAACAAAAACACTCAATTAAAACTAATAAACAAACTATAACATAAAATAAACTGTCCTTTGGGCTGACTGTATGACCTATAATTATTGTGAATATCTATGAAAATAATTGTGTTGACATTACTAGGTGCTATTAACCATTTTTAGCTGCAAATATTTCTTTCTCACCTAGACCTATGCTAATGTACCATTCCCCAAGAAGATACCTCAGTAAAGCAGGATGAGAACTAAACTGGCTGGCAGAAATAATGGCATTTGAATATTTTCAATGTTTCAGGTTTACTCACCAAACCATGGTTAAATGTTAGTTTTATGAATGAACATAGCAAGGTTCAACTATCAAGAATAAGATGGGTAGGCAGGCAGGCAGGTGATTGAATGTATTACATACCTGTCAAAAGAGTGAAACTGCATTGGAAGAATAGGCTGAGCTTCTCTTTTCAGTGCAGGATCAGGATAAGGAATCGGATCAGGCCCACATTCTGGAATTTCAACCGGTGCTGCTACCAGACTTTTCAATATTTCTTTAACATTAATACCTTTGCTTTGGCTAATACTTGATATTGAAGATGCAGGCTTCAGAATTTCACTGGGACTTTCCGTTAAACTTTCCTGAGATTTCTTCACCTCAGATGACAAAGTAGATAGCAATTCACTCATAGCATCTGGACCAGGGCTTGTTTCTAAATCTGTCCCATTTAAAATACTGGGTATTTGTTCCTCTTCAATTCCAGAATCAGTGTGAGGAATAGAGCTTTCCAATGGAATATCTTCAATTGGTGTTGGCGTTTCTTTTTCTTTGATATTGTCTGGAAATACAGCAGGAGTTTCTACAACAGAAAAAGCAGAGAAATATTCAGGTCTGTAAATTAGTAGTGTTATGCTCTCAAAAATTAATAGAAATGTCAACACAAAATAAAGGCAGGAAAATATTGGTTGGAAACCCTCCAAAATGCACGTGAAACACTTAAAAATACATTCTTATTCTGGAATTTCACAGCAGCCATGACACATACATTTACCGGTCCTATGCTGCAAGGCTTCAATGCAAAATTCAGAAATGCTTGCTTGGTATTATCAAGTTTGCCAAAACTAAGTAACATAGCAGAAAAGAACAGATTATTTTGTCTATATTTGTTTGTTTGCTTATAATCTGCTTTCCTCAAAATGCCCAAGGCCAAGAACACAACATTCTACCATCGTTTCTTTCCCCATATAATAATCCCGTGAAGTAGGTTGCATGGCTGAGGATAGCTATAAACTTAGGTCTTCCAGGCCCTAGTGCAGTACCTTCTTAAAATTCTTCATCTAGTAAATAAGCCCTTTACCAGTAAACATGTAAAAAATAACAAGACAGTTGACTGATCTGCTAGTTTCCTATACTATAGGAAACTAGCCTATAGGACCTACCCAAATAAAGGTATGCCCCACCACCAACCTTTGAGGGCAGCAAATGACCGAACCTGAATTTTGAAGACATTTGACAAGAAATTTTCTATGTCTCAAGTTCTCTACATATTTTGGGATTTCTAGTTCCGCAGGTTACTTTTTCAATATGGGAAATTGTCAGATTCTAGTTAAGGAGCCCAGTTCATTCTGTATCATTCCAATTTTCAGAACTACATTGTGAATGCAATACACTTTTTAGTAGAAATCAGACAGAATATATTTATTTTTGTAATTTAAAATTTTATTTTGTCAAGTATGTATTAGAGAATATATATAATAATACAGATATATAAATGGAGCACATGATTTAGTATAGTTACTAACAATACTTCAATTGCCATGGAGGTTGTATTATATTTCTCGTAATCAACTTTAGATTTCTTGAGACAGTGCTGTTCTTGTTCCTATCTCTGAAATTAATTTTAAAGAGGAATTATTTTTTTTAATTAAAAAGTTTATATATTGAGGTCTGGGATAATTGATTTGTTTTTCAATTTCAAAAAGATTCTGGGCACCCATATTAAATTTAAACAAGAAATGCAAAATATGCATTTAATTAATGCATATGAGGTGCAGGGCGAAGAAAAAACTTTCTCAAGCATGATATTACTTCTGCTAATAAAAATTCTTCTGGCAAACATTTGACACTGTAAGGAAAACATTTGCTGTTTAAAAGTATAAAATGTCTGGGCAAACTGATATATTTAAATCATCCCATTTTATATTCAACTATTTTATATATTATTTTAATGATGTTTTCTTCATTTGAAAATTGAAGGGCAGGATTAGACGTGACCTTAGGATCTTCTAGTTCAATCCCCTACCCACAACAAAAACCATCAGATTACTCTAGATAAGTAGATTGAATCTGTGATTGAAAACATCAAGTGGTCAAATGCTTAGAACTCAAAGAAGCAGTCTCTTCCATAGCTCCCACGGTCAGGAAATTCTTTCTCCTTTCAAGTTTGCAGATCTCTATGGAAAGTTTCCATTGATACTTGTCATACCCTTCAGAGTTATGAAAACTAAATCCACACCCTCTTCCTTTTGACATTCTTTAGAAATGGATGACCTGCACAAGATGATATCAAGGCTTCCCTTCTCTTCTCTTTTTTTAGGCTAAACATTCTTATTTCAAATTTCTTAAGAAATAAGACCACAGTAGATCTATTACTATATGACTTAATCCAGAATTTATGCCTGTGTATACAATATTTATTTCTTTTCTGAAAAATAACTAAACCTTAAATTTCTTAAGGTTCTTTTTAATGTCTATTGTTCAAATATTTCATATTTTATAAATAGTTTTCATAAATCTTAGGAACCGTATCAAACTGTAAACTTTATTTTTGTTAATTTCAACTTCTGAAAACACCATATAAAAACATGCTTTTTATGAAACAGAATTACAGAATTGATAATAGCTAGAATTGTGGACATGGTTTTTACCTAAATTTCTTTTGCTAATAACATTCTCTTAATGATAGGATTTGTAGACTATAGAACTCAAAATCACACATATAAATGTTGTTTTATTTCAGTAGGAAAAAATAAAGAGATTAAAATAACAGATAACCAAGCAATCTCATTACTTATATCTAAAATATCTTAAGAAAAGACCTTCCAGACTAAATGTCTAGTTGTTGAGTTATTCTGTTGTCTTACAGATATTGCATACCAAAAGAAGCCCCCTGAGCAGGAAAAAATGTAATAGAATCCTTTTTCTTATTTTCAAATTCTGTTATTAAGAACAAATTAAATAAATACATACACTCAATTTATAGCTGTTTATGTCATCAATTATGAATTTAGCTAATCACCCGTAAAAGCTTTTCAAACTGAAATAACTAGTAACAAATTGCATAGCAAAATTATCTATTTTGTGAAGAACCATTTGATTATTTCTCATCATTTTATGTTTTAATTTCATTAAAGGGTTAAACAACCCATGATCTGTTGATAATTTTTTCAAATATATTCTTAAAACAGAAGAACCAAAAAAGCAGTGGGAACAAAAGAGCAACTTCCGACTTCCTGCTGGCTGAGTACAGCAGCACGGCAACATTGATGAGGTCACAACTTTGCCAAATTTTAATCCCACAAGAGTAATGGGTCCCAGATTTTAGATGAATTCTATAAGTTAGACCTTTTGAGGAACATTGATTCAAAAATGTATTTACTGTTTTATCAAAATTATTTGCCACCCATCTCGCAGTTCGGGTAGGTCTGAGCAGCTTACATCCAGATAAAATAAACATTAAATGATTATAAATATAAAAATGGATTAAAATTACAATTAAAACTAGAATTCTTTAATGGCCAAGTGTGATTGGACACACAAGGAATTAAAAAATGAAAACAAGCCAAAAAAATGATTTGGAGGGAAAAGGTGGGGTCCTTTTCTTTTAGTGCACAAGCCAACAGCTTCTCCTTCAGGACCCATGATTGTTGGCAAAGCCATGTTTTAAGGCTTTTCCTGAAAACGATGAGATATGGGGTAGATCTTATCCCTGGAGGCAAGATCTTCCAAAGGGCAGAAGCTGAAAAATTATTATCGTATAACACACCATTTCACCCAATTTAAGGGTAGAATCAAGCAGACAAGAGAGGTTTAGGACTATAAATATCATTTCCTTAATATCATGCATAAAAACTGGAGGAGATGGACTAGAGGAAAGATGGTAGTAGTCTTTCAGTATTTGAGGGGCTGTCACAGAGAAGAGTGGCCAACCTATTCTCCAAAGCAACTGGGGCAAGACAAGAATAGACTAAATGTCCAGTTATTGAGGTATTTTGTTGTCATCACATGACAAAACAAGCCTGTGAAGAGGAAAAAATACAATAGCACCCTTTTTCTTGTTCTCTGAGTCTGTTATTAAGACGGAAATTATATAAATATATACAGTCAACTTATAGCGGTTTAACTCATCCATTATGAATTTAACTTATTCATAAAGCTTTTAAACTAATTAAAAGCTTTCCAAACTGAAATAACTAGTACAAAATTATATATTTACCTTATCAGCCTAGAACTAAGGAGAAATTTGCTGACAGTGAAAACAATTAATCAGTGGAACAGTTTGCCTCCAGAAGTGGTGGGTGAGATTGGGCAACCATTTGTCCAGAATGGTATAGGGCAGTGATGGCTAACCTTTTTACCATCACATGCCAAAAGCGGGGAGTGGGATGGGGGTTACCTGCATGCCCATAGCCATGCATGCAGTCCCCTGGAAGTTGGGAAATGGGCCATTTTTGGCCTCCAGAGGGCCTCCGCGGGGGAGCCTGTTTTTCCCCTCCCAATACTCCTAGAGAGGCCCTGGAGCCAGCAGAGAGCGAAAAATGGGCCTTCCAGAAGTCACCAAATGAGCCACTTTTTGGCCTCCTAGGGGGTGCGAAATCCCATTTTCCTCCTCCGACTCCTAGAGAGGCTCTGGAGGCAGCAGGAAAAAAAAGAGCTTTCCCCATCACCCTGGAGGCGCTTTGGAGGCAAGAAACAGCCTGTTTCCCAACTTCCAGTGGGCCCAGAAGGCCCAAAAATCAGCTGGCCAGCATGCACATGTGTTTGAGCTGTGCTCGCATGCCAACACATGCCATAGGTTTGCCACAGTACAGGGTCTTCTACTCAAGCAGGGAATTGGACTAGAAGACATCCAAGATCCTTTCCAACTCTGTTATTCTGTATTCTGTGTGTGTACATATGTATGTGTGTGTTTGTATAAAGGGAGGGAAGGAGAGGGAGAAAGGGAAAGAGAGAAAGAGGATACATGGGTATTTTTTTAAAAAGCTGAGAGAAAAGTCAATTGTATATACCTGTATATAAGCCCATCTCGATAATCTGGAACTTATTCCCATGTATATACAGTACTTACCTGTAACTGGAATCATCTGCAAATTCACACATATAGGTTATCCTCTATAAGTTTACCTGGTCAATGGTAGTTGTCTTTCAGAATCAGAGAATGTGTCAGTTGAAACACTAAAACAGAACCTCTTGAAGAGTGATAGGTGCACCACAATATGCCAATATGTCATATGTTTCACAACCTGCACTGCAGTTCACTTTTAGGAGCAAACCAATATGCTTGTTATTATGTGTAAACGGGTAATATTTGAAGGACCATCTATTTCAAATAGTTTCTGCTCACCCAGTAAGACTGAGCAGAGTGGGTATGTTCCAGGTCCCTTCAAACAATGCCATCTATCAAGACTTAGGAGGTGACATTCCCTATCAGAAATCCTGCCCTCAGGAAGAGCATCCTACCAGAAATCCATATGGTTTTCATACTATTCCAAAAGTAAAACCTGGCTTTGCTCCAAGACTTGAGTTAGAGTGGCTGTTGAGCTTCTGACTTTCTTTTTCTTGTTGCATTGAGGGTTTTTTCCCTCCAGTTTACATCTGTTTTTCTTCTTACTTTTATTCTTTTATTGCTTCTTACTTTTAAAAGGCAAGTTGCTCAGAGTTGCCTGTGAGCCAGGCAACTTTCAAATAAATAAATAAATTCTTTTTTTAAAAAAAGCTCTTCCTTACAGTCCCAACTGCTCAAGTTCAATACTATTAATTGCTCAATCTTCTGTTCCAGCTTTACTCTTTCCTGTCACCCAATACTATTGAATTTTCCTTCTCTTTTCTCTGTCCCTACATGCTCTGGTAAATTTTTGTCCAGTTGCTTGAAATCTAACATTGTTTGGTTGCTGCCAATGCTTTTTTATTTGAAGAAAACTGAGTATAAAACAGCTAACAGTGCTAAAGTTTATGATCTTCTTCTCCCAATTTATTTATTATTATTTTTAATTCTTTCTATGTTCTGTTCCAGTTCCCTATTCCCTCTTTTATCTGAGCTCTATCAAGTTGGTTTCCCTTTGATTTTCTGACAGGAGGACAAAGTGAAAAGGTTTGCTGTCTAGTGATCATAAAATAAAGCAGATACTGTACAATCACTAAAAGCATGGCCACTACTGTTTCTATTCCCCACTCACAAGCAGTTTGAACCTTAAAAAGTTGACAGCATGGACCAAAAGTTATTTCTCTTTTTTGAGCAGCCACAGGTACTGCAGTGACACTAATCCCTTCGCTTCCAAAGTGCAAAGGTAAAATAAAATCTTGAAAATATAAATAAAATACAATAAATTGCTTCCTCCACCACTGCCTCTATCAGCATCCTTTTTTTGTTTTATGCATTTATTTTATCACGGGGAACAAAAATAGCAACAAAAAGCAGTTGTCTACGATCAAGACACATTATTTTTCCTGAAAGACTTTCCTTCATAGACTACAGCATTAAAAAAAGGAGAAGACTGGTTTCATAAAAGTTTTAAATACATTACAGGTGAGCCAGATGAACACAGCTGGTGCTAAGGAATCAACAGGTCCAGATTTGTTTCATACTGGCATGAAATGTTCATGTGAAAAATTCCAATGGGATATAATTTAAATGGTGAGTAGATGGACTTAATTTCCCATTCACCTACTTTCCCAATACACCAGCTAATATAGCCTGGTTTTCCAGTGACAAATCAGAAATCTACTAAGAGTTTAGATATAGAAGACTCTTGAATTTTTGTCTATATGCATGCTTGTCTACATAAGCACAGTTCTAAGTCTACTTCTCAGGAAACCAAGAACTCCAGGCATACATAACACAGAATTCAAGAAGAGGACATCAATTAATGTAACTTCATTCATTCATCTCTTTAGAATCCTAGCATTAAATACCAATTTCAATTGCTTCCTAAAAGTATATCTTTATCATAAATTTAATACTGTTAACTTTTCACATTCAGCTACTTTAAACAAAAAGAATATTGGCTGCAAACAAGCAATGATTTCATTTTTCATAATTAAGAGTTTATTCAGAAGTTCTTATCAGTTCAGTTTGATGCTACTAAAAAAAGCTGAATCTAATATTTTAATCTTGCCTGTTGGGCCACAAATATCCTTTTACCTACTACTTTTCATAGATTTTTTTATATAAACTGTTAATTTAGTGAATGAATGAGTTATAATATAAATGGCATATATCAAAATAGCAACATTTATGGCTCTCTTCAAAGGAAGTAAACTTTGGCCTTAACTTAAAGCAAAGTCTCTTAGTGTATGTGTTTAATTCTTAGTCTAGCCTACAACCTTGGTATTTCCTAATAGCCTCTTATTGAAGTACTTACCAGGTATGACTCTGCTTAACTATTTGAGATCATCAAAAGTCAGTCAATTGCTAAACTGTAACATAATCATAGTAACATTTTTTAGTTGTCAGTATCTGTTTTGCATAACCAGTCTGTTTTCTTTTTCTGGTGTTCGGAGTCCTGCAGTATGTTTGCTTGGAGTTTGGGAAGCTCATCAGGAACTGATAAATACAGTAGGCTTAGACTTACAGGCACAGATGTCTGAGCTAGTTTTGTTTAACATATACAAATATGTAGCTTTGGAAAATTTTCTTCAATCAATAGATTAACAATATTTTGTATTCATTTGTTTAACTATTTACTCTTGATCTAGTTTTTGCATTTGTGTGGAAAACAGATCATGTTTTAGATCAGGGGTCTCCAACCTTCGCAACTTTCTGACTTATGGACTTCAACTCCCAGAATTGAAGGAATTGAAGTCTAGAAGTCTGAAAGTTGCCAAGGTTGGAGATCCCTCTTTTAGATTAGATTTACGCAGAAATATTAAAAATTCAAAATGATTCACAAACTTTTAAGCACCACTATATTTCTCAGAAATAGCCTTATTTATTATAAGCAAAGAAAAAAAATATTTAATATAGTTGAAATTAATAAAATATTTTCTAAAATAGAGAGAAAGCTCATGTGAATCAGTCCTATAATGAAATATATGAGGTTACATTGTTTGTTTCCATATTTATTATATTCTCCTTTTCACTCAGAAGCTGAAGAGCGCTCCTCTTTCCATTTTTCAATACTGTGCTGGGAAGTAAAACAAAAACCCAAATCCTGAAAAATTGCTTCAGTATTGGCAAGAAAAATGCCTGGAGATATGTGTAAGTCACCAAACATCTTGACACAGTTCTCTGAATCTGACAAATGCATACAATTATGTCATACAAATGCATACTATACCATTGTGAAAAAAATATATTCTGAAACAATAACAAAGGATATCATTACACTGAGAAGACTAATATCTATGTAACACAAGCTTTCTTGAATCACAATCTAGCTCATTAGATGCACTAAAAACTCATTTGATGGAACAGACAGTGATCCACATTAGGCTGTCCTATAGTATCTATTTTAATCTTGAAGGTTTTGCAAACTCTACAGTATAACTGAAGGCTCCGTTAGTTCCTCTTTTCCAGAAGAAATATTCTCATTAGATAGATACAATAAATGTTCAGAGACAGAAAAAGAAGAAAGGCAGGGGCTTATTAGTAGTGAGAACAATTTAAAGAGAAGGCCAAATGAAGAGCCTGTAATGACCACTAAAAACAGTTTCAAAACACCAGATTGAAAGCAAAATTGTTATGTTGACAATGTAACAACTCACAACATGAAAGGCGCTCTCAACTCAAATGTGTATATGCTGAGCCGAAGCAGCATAATGGGAAATGAGAGGAAAGAGGGAGGGAATGTCTCGAAAATCTGAAACTGACACCGCAAAAAAGCAAATTTCAGCATCAGATTACAAGATACATAATTCTACTTGCAGAAGTGAAAAAAGGTGAATAGATGCATTCTCAAATGAATAAATACAAATGGATGATTAAGAATTAGAGAAATTAAAATACTTTGGATAATAGTTGAACAAGTCACAAAGCATTGTTTAGAAATTAATGGAAAATTATATTTTTGAAAATGTAGAATGATTTAGATTTGGGAAAGGAAATAATATTGAAGCCAAAGTGATTTGAAAGCGTCAAACCTAAGAAACTATGTTTTCTCCAGCCCTAATTAAATCTTGGCTGCCTCAATTTTAAATAACTCATCAGAAATTAGGTGCTTCACTAAACTCACACATTATTATAGGATTGCCTGCACCTACTGACTTTTTTTCTGTAGCTTTTAATCCAGCCTCTTGTAGATTGCAGTGCAAAAAAGTTACAAATTACTGCATAGCTATTACCAGCCTGGAGTGGACTCGGCTAGGAGTTAACAAGGGAAAATGTGCCCTTTTGAGTTATTGCTGCTTCCTGGAGAACACACAGAATGTAACATACATATTTTAGAGGTGATGAAGCAACACAAATGTTGATCACACCTCTTTTCTTCCAAACCAAAGGATATTACCCATCAACCTTCCCTAATTTCAACTGGCTTCGTTTTTTGTTAGTTAAATGTGTTCAGTCACAGCTGTCAATTATTCATTCATATTGCTGAACAATTTGTAAATGAAGTATAAAATTAATAAACTTGTATCAGTTAATTCGCATCAATTTGTGGAAGATTCGTTTTTTCAATAGTTCAGCTAATTGCTAAACGTGGAAACGACCTTTAAGGAGAATCACACACATTAAAAAAATTCTGCCAATAAGGCTACCTATCCTTATCCAGGGACATATTTTCTGCATTATTTTCAAACAAAGATTATCCATGCTGCAGAGATTTCTATTCCAGAATTAGAGAGGAAGGCACACTGACATTACTGAGAGTATATAAATTATCCAAAAGCACTGAGTAACCCCACTGCTGAATTACTACATGGAAGATGACAATAGCTGCCAATTACTGTTGCAAATAGTCTATCT
The DNA here is from genome assembly GCA_032468135.1 of Calamaria suluensis. Lineage (NCBI taxonomy): Eukaryota > Metazoa > Chordata > Lepidosauria > Squamata > Calamariidae > Calamaria > Calamaria suluensis. Next base: position 445,437 of record JANHFP010005591.1, on the reverse strand, counting down.
GCTGCCAATCACTGGTATAAATTATGCTGATATTATTTTTGTCCTAATAATTGGTTAATAAAATGGCTAATTAATTTTCTATGTAATGGATTGTATTGCTTATTATTACCAGAGTATTTTTTATTGCCGTCTATGACATTTAATAATAGAAATCCTTTTCAGAATTCTACTATAATAGTACAAGATAGCTGTCAGTTAACAAGACAATTTCCATCAGTAAACAACACAGTTGTACAGTGTGATGTTTCATGACTGAACCACTTAGTAACAGTAATTCTGCCACTTTCAGTTGCTATAATTAAGCAAATTATTTGGTGTAGAAGAAAGAAAGGCAGAAACTGGGGATGGAGTGAAGAGAAGAATTAGCCTGGACTTGTTATGTTCCCACACAAGAGGTCTAGCACTTCTTGAATTCCATTAACTCTTATCTAGCACCAAATTAGTGCTGATGGTTAGTTGACTAGATTATTCTGCATAGACCACGGGTGCCAAGCTCCCAGCCTGCGGCCTGGATGCACCACATGCTGTCCATCCCTACTCCCATTTTAGCGAAGGGAAAAAGTCATGATACATTACGTGATGATATGACGTCATGAGTTTGACACCCTGGCATAGCCAAAGCAATAAGCCATCTTAACTGAAACTGAACACATGGTCCTGATTCTTCACACCTGACACGCTGGAGTCATTAAGCGCAATACCGTATGATTGCTATTTTTGACCGTATGCTGGTTTCCCCATTAACTTTGCTTTGTGGAAGTCAGCAATGAAGGTCAAAAATTACAATCACATGGCTCCAGGATGCTGCAATTTTCTAATTGTGAGTCATTTGCCAAGTGCCCAGATTATGATCATGTGATCACAGGGACTCTATGACAGTACAATAAGTGCCATAATAACTTCATATGGCTTCTGAACAAGGGGTCATTAAGCAAGGATCACCTGTAGTAATAATTTTATTTATTATTTATTTATTAACTCACATTTATATACTGCCCCTCTCCATGGGCTTGGGGCGGTTTACAGCCATTTAAACGCAAACAACACATCACATTAATATTAAAATTTAAAACGAAATATTTGATGGCTAATTATTTAAAAAGTTTCAAAATATTTAAAATA
>JANHFP010005591.1:398121-410044 GCA_032468135.1 Calamaria suluensis | reverse complement strand
AATAATAATAATAATAATAATAATAATAATAATAATAATAATAATAATAATAATAATAATAATAATAATATAAAGAACTCATTTTATATAGTTTCAAAAGCATAACACAAACTTCATACTAATGAATATTTAATGATGAAGAGAATCTGAAGCAACAATTTAAAGAAATTCTATATTAATCCACAGCCAGACAAGACAGAGATAGGAAAGTCTGGTAGTACCTCATTACTGACAGAAATAATGTCCCCCATAATAATATTAATAAATAAGGAATACCATTTTTTTCCTTGTATGTCAAGGAAATTTGTATATCAAAAAGTTAAAAGCACAGAGATTAAGTCTTTTAAATTGTCTTAAAAATCATAGTTCAAAACTTAGCAGCTGCATAGATGTGTATAATGAAAATTCCAAAGGATGTGATAAACTAGAGTTGAAAAGGATATTAATCAAGATTTAGGATCAATAACAGAATTAGTTAGGTTATAGACATATAGTGTTTTAAGAGTATTCTCTAAAAAATGTGCAATGCCCTGAAGAATGATTCCAAATGGTTTGCATAATAAAATACAAAAGCATTTCTAAAAATAGAAATGTTAGTGTATCAAAATTAAATTCATTAAGACAAGACAGAAACAAAAACACAAATAGAAGAGACAGGAAAGTTCTAAATAGAATAATGAATAAGATAAAGTTTAGATTCAATTTCATTCTCTCACAAAAAAGAAGCAGTAAATAGTCCCATTTGCCAGCTGCTATGGCAGGTCAAGAATACCCAAATGAGAAAAACAAGCTCTCATTTGAGCATATATTGTAGAATGCAGGCAGTTCACACCAATTTGTTGTGTTTTAGATTCCTGAACAGGCATCAAAGAACAAATTTGTATCTGTGAGTTACAGAGACCACAAAGAACAACTCAAATCTGATTCCCTTATTTCATAACTGCAATGCCCATTAATCTTTTAAATCTTAAATTACCTTCAAAATAAGCTGCTTCAAAAATAGAAGCATGAATGCTCGCAGAGATATGATTTCCTTCTGGGAAGGCCTAGGACCTTCTGAAATAAATGAAAAAGAGTTGCATGTTTTCAGCTTAGGCAAACGAACAAATAAACAAACAAACAACTAAAGACCAAAAAGCAAACACATGCATACATATTTTACAAGTTATATATTACAGAAAATCTTGTATGCAGATAACTTTCTACTTTTAAATCGAGCTAACACGGTATCAATTTCTCCATTACAGGTTCATTTATTATTTTAAAACATTTGTCTCATTTCATATTTTAGACTCTAAATTAAATTGTAGAGGACTATCTGTTAGAAAAGACATACTGTGTATAGCAAAATAAGATCCTGGTCTATTAGAAGAAAATCCAATTGAATGCAACAGAATTTACTATCAGGGAGAAACTTTTTTTTTTTTGTTCAAAGCGTCCAACAATAATTTAAAATAGGACAGCTTGAAATAGACTTGTTATATGGCAATGAGACATTTATTTTGTGAACATGCATTTTATAATCATTCATATGGAAGGGATACATTTTTCTCTTACACTTACCCAAACCTTTAGGAGTAATTCCACTACTATCTGCAGGATTAGCCACCCAGTAGTAATATTTTAGTGTGTGCATTAGTTGTAATACTGTTCCTACTCTACGTATCGTATTGTAGATAGTAGCAGTACCAATGAATTCAGCAGACAAGTAGGTATATAGTGATAATTGAACCTAAAGAACATCATGAAAACATATATTAATTTATCTAAGTTTTAATTATAGGTTTGATGATAAATAAATAATCAAGGTAAACAACATAATTAAAGGTTATTAATGTTCATGACATAAATATGGTAGGCCAGTATGAAATAATAAGCTAAATTACAAATGATTTTTTTACAAAGTGAGAAAAATGCTATACAAGAACTGAAAAAAAATATACTGTATGAATAGAACAACGTATTTGAAGAACATTTTTCCAGAAAATATTGTTACCAGATGTTTCAATAAACATGTATATTCACTGTCACATGAAATCAGAGTGAGGCCAACCTTATTTTATGCAGAGAGATTCCATGTGAAACTTAGATCTACTTCCAGTAATAGAAGGAACCAAAAGCTAAGATGCTCCAACTAATATAAACACTTGAATTAAATGAGGTAGGAAAATACCTTGTTTTCCCCAAAATAAGACATATCCTGATAATAAGCCCAATTGGGCTTTTGAGCACATGGCAATAAGGGCAAGCACTTATTTTAGGGTTCAAAAAAAATATAAGACAGGGTCTTATTTTCTGGAAAACATGGTAGTCTAGTTTTTACATTTCCAAGTTTACTTTCTGATTGTAGCTTCTAATCAATTTCATTTTTGCCAGGATTCCTCACTTATATTAATAATTCATTTATTATATATATATATCCTACTACTACTTCTACTATAATTACTATAGTAATAAACACAGTTAATTATAAAACAAGAAATAAAATGCAAGATACAAATAAAGCATTAAAATGTTAGTTTTTATTAATTTAAAAATACAAATTTATTTTTACTACTACCATTCTAATACTGCAGTAAAAATGTATGGTTCACTGACCTTTGCTGGAGTATGAATCCAAATAGCAGGATTAAAAAGGATATGGTCGCATAATTGCTTTAATAGAGGTGCTCCATGAGAAAGCCCATCAAGGTATTTTGCAAAACACAGAAACTGTTCCAGCACAGCTCTCGTTATGTGAACTCTGGATGACTGGAAAAAGTAATGTTACATATCGTATCAGTAGATATTCAAATCTGAATATTATGTTCAGGACAAAAAAACTGAAAAAGGATTGTTTTTATGAAACAGCTGGCATATAGCCTGATAAATCAACTGCTGGATGTTTATAAACTGAAATATATTTATAACTATTGAAGAAATTAAGGGAAATATTCAGAACAGTTGTTTCAACTTGTCAATAATAGTCATGTGACATGAAAGAAGGGAATAGGCAAGTTTTAGAATGAAGCCTTCCATAGAGCTGCACTAGGGAAACCTTTCTGAAGCTCCTGATCTGATCAGGCACATTCTTAAAACTTGATCGGTTTTTCTGTGGTTTCTCTGCCAACCAAAATTGGTTTGCTCAATTCTGGGGAAGTTATTCTAGGGATAAATAAAAACAAAGACATAGAGAGATTCCCAATTCTCTTTTGCATAATTTCTTTAAGGTTGGAAAGTACTAATAGCTATTGCCTAATTTTAAAGCTAGTTTACAGAAAGTCTTTGATTTGCAACCACATTTGGAACCAGAATTTTAGTCATAAAATTCATTGCATTAATAAGCCAAAGCAACCACATGACTGGACCTGATTTTTTTACTATGCTTAAAACCCATAGTTATTTAGCAAATTCCAAAGGGACATTTTTTCTGGAAAAAAATGGTTATGTAGAAGTGGCTAAAGCACCAGATTAGAAACTGTAGAATTGGATATTTCAATAAATATGTATATTCACTGTCACATTATGTCAGAGTGAGGCCAACCCTCTTGAAAGACTTTATGTTCCAGGGAGGGGAGATAGTAATGCAAGCTAGCATAATGTTCAAATAGTACTTATTTGAATTAAGTCAAATAAATTATATCAAAATATTCAGATATGCCTACGTTACTTTTTCACTTACTTTTTCAAGAAGATAACCAATCACTAGGAATCCTTTTCCACCCAGCATTTGTTCTTGCATGGCTACTGAACTCTTAAGGAGCTCCACCAAGAAAGCCAAAAGTGTAGCACTGCACATAAAATACAGATACCAATTAGATATCAACTATTGTACATTAGGTATTATGACTTTTGTAAACTTCATAATATTTAAATGACAATAAAAGTGTACTTTGTATATCAAGATTTAAGCTTATTAATTAATTTTATAGATATTAAAAGTTGATAAATATATTTTAGGATATCAAAGCAAAGAAGTTTATAAATTTAACTTCCAATTCATTTCAAGATTATAAGCAGTGTTATTTATATATGAGTGTATACACATAATGCAAAATTATGTTGCTTTGCAGCAGTAATTCTTGGATTAATTCTTTGTACAATGGAGATTCAACGTAAGAATCAATGTACAATAAGTCACTGTCAGATATACAATAACAAACCAAGTACAATCCTTACAAGTGATTCGGAAAAAAGATTGTATGTAGATCTCCCATACAGAATCACCATCCAAATTTTCTAAGATTTCACACAAGTTTACTAAGCATATGGTTTGTGCTGCTTTTCCAATGCCAGATTGGGCTAAAAATACCTTGACTTTGCCATCAATTCTACATTAATTCCAACCTAGAAAGCACAATGAAAATGGATGTTGTTTTGCAACCCGTATTTTTATGTGATTTAGAGTTCTAAATTACATAAAAATCTGGAATTCAACAAACTCTAGTGGAATGTGAAGGAAACACATGCAACTTCCATGAGATCAAAAATGGCTCAGCTGTTAGATAAGAGAATATATTTCCATACATAGACAAAACTAACTTAAATATTAAAACCCCTTGATTTAATAGCTTGTTTTAAAAATGTAATATGGAGTGAAATTTTCAGTTATGGAGAAAATAGTTATCTGAAAGCAATTTAATATTAGCTGGAATAAAAAGATAGTAGGAACAGAATATGAAAACAACGTAACTGTAAACATATCTACACTGAAAAAAGTAAGTTAAAGTATATATTTACACTAAAAAAAATAAAGAAAATGCTTTATTTAGTAAATATATTAATGAATCAGCCCTTCTAAATTAGGATCCTGTCTCTTTCATCTATCCTGATGAGGAAAATCCAATTTACCATGAAACTTGTTGATCATCCTTTTAAAGCAGGGGTATCAAACTGGTGGCCCATGGGCCAAATGAGTCATGCACAGGCCACACCCACTCCAACTCCACAAAGGGAAAAAAGTTATGAAACATCATGTGACAGCAATGTCACCTTGATGACTATCTCAACTTACAAATGGCCCTGACTATGATCAGAAAAGCAATCCCGTACATGATTACTCTGAAATCCATTAATTTCTAGGGAGCTTGCTTCCAGTTAGTGGACATAGGACTGTTTTCTTTAAAATTTCATGAGGTAACTGATATTGTTTTTAAAGTAATAAATAAGCATTTACAGTAAAAAAATCTATTCAATTTTGTTTTGGGGTGGGTGGGTTAATTATCTATAATTAACACTACTGTAATTAAAGTGATTGTAATTATTTTTATAGCTTTAGGTTTTTTTATAAGTCATCTTATATGTTGTTGGTCAAAGATTAGATACAATAAGCTAAATAAAGTAAAGATTCTCTTGGAATGCTTTGAAGAATGTGTAAGTTTAAATCATTCTCTATGATATGATTCAAATCTTCAAGCAAGATGTCTTTGATTACCTAAAAAAGGACTTGGTGCACTCTTAATTCCATCTGCCCTGTATTTTCAATTGAAAATAACAGCCCTAGGCTATGCATAGCATGTTAACGATAATAAATGAGATTCACATATAATTTACATCCTCTAAATATATTGACAGAAACAATTCAATTTTCATTGCCAAATCCAATTCTCAAAAGGCTCATGAACAAACAGTAAGTGCAGACTTGAGTTAAACAAATATATGACTAATTGTAATTTTAAATTTTTTACCTTATAATATGAGGAACTGTTCCAAAAGTAAAGTGTTTTGTTGATTCAGTGACTTAACTAGATGAACCAAAAAAGGGGAATAATACAGTGCCAATTTCCAGATCTTCCCCCATCTTTTTAAAAAGATAAATGTAAAATCCATTTGACTTTTGGAGGTTTCAAGGATACCTTAATATTGTTTTCTTGGCAACGCTGCCTTATTCTGGATTGGGTTGTTTTTAAATTTAACCATAGTGTTCTATAATTAGTTGATTTAGAGATTCATTCCACAAATGGAAAGTTGAATTTGCCACAACACACATAAATGTATTCCAGTCAACACCTCCCTTACTAGCAAGATCAGTTTTGCAGCTAATGCTGCTGGATACAAAGCATAATTGCTTATATTTCTCTAGATCCACCCTTGCTGTTTTATTTTTTTATTTTTTGTTTACAAATTAATTAAGTAAAACTAGCACACATTCAGTGTCATCACAGCACAGTAAAAGTCTAGATCACATACTGTTCCTAACCATCCCTAGCAAAGTATTTGGGCTATATAAAACAGGATAATTAAACTAGTTTGTCTAATCAAGTCTAAAAATAAACAAGATCGGTTATCCCCAATTTTTCGAATAATGAAAAGTATACTCTTTTCAAATCACAGAAACCACAGAAGCAGTAATCTATTTATTTACTAAATTTTTCCCATGAGTGTGCCTAAATATATTTTCAGTACCATTAAGCATACAAAAACAAAGGATTTAAGCCTAATGAAGAAAGCTAATTTAATTTTCATAAAATTAAATCATATATTTTAAATATAACTATTTTGGTATGACTCAATAACTAAAATAAGTACAACAGTTTGTCAATCTGATTAATCAGTTACCTTTATATTACACTACTAATTGGCCTAGAAATATAACATTATCAATAGTGACAGATCTGTCATAGTGTTAGAGCCTTTCTCATTCTCTTTTTAAAGGTCATAATTAAGGTTTACTCATAATAAAAATGACAGAAGAGAGATAAACATCCTTGATAGTCTTGATTTAGTTCAACTTTTTCCTATGTTCAACAATAAAGTCAAAATACAGCTCTGTACACATCTAATTGTCTTCTGAAATCCATCATAATAAAACAAATAGCTAGAAGTCTAAAACATTTTTTTTTCAAAAAAACAATGAAATAGAATCCATTCATCTTCAAATTCTGTTTTAAATATTAATAGTCAGGACGGATTACTTACTTTACAATAATAATTTATGAAAACACCTTTTTCTCTGTACAGAAAAACAAACACTAGATACCCAAATGATTGTTACATAAAAAGGAAATATAGGACAATAAAATCACAATGCCTTTTTTTTGGGGGGGGGTGTAATTAGGAACCTTGGTGAAATCACTTCTAAAATAATTCACACATTCATTCTATCAAATCAAAATACCACAGGATGCTCATATAGGATAACATGGTCTGAAATTGACCAACACAATTTTGTCACAATCGGCCATTTTACTTGTAACTTAAAACCAGCAGCTATGTATCTTTGATATTCTGACTTAAACAACATGTTCTCATATTTGGTGTGCATACTGACTGTTTGGTTATTTGTGCCAGCAAGAATGTTTTAATAAACCAGAAAATCCTTGTATGGTTTGTTTAACATTATGAGAGTAAATCTCCCTTTTATTTATTTTTTCCTACCCCCCTCATATGAAAATATAATCTATTGTTTCTAGAATTCCTAACTTCATTATTTAAGATAGGATTTTTAAACAAAACAAACACTGGGTTGTTCATCCACACACCCCTTGCAGGATAACTGAGAAAGCAAACTATCATTGTACATTGTGCTTCTAATTATTGCATGTTGGAAATAAAGCCAATGTATTCCTAAAAGTTAGCTTTTAACAACAGAGAATACACCTTAAATATTTATTCCAACAGACTTCTTCACTTATCTTTCAAATGAAAAAACAACAACAAATGGATAATGAGTAAATAAATCATAGGCACTTGAAGCGATCTAGAGGTCCTTGTTTCTGAACATATGAAAAGCTACAATAAATGCAATTCTTGCTTAGAAACTGTAAAAAAAACTTCAGTCACTGATCCCATATTTTGTAGCTATTGTTTAGAGCACTACAAATTATATAAATATTTCAGTTACATTTTGTATTTTTACCATATACAGAATTACATTTCTGAATTATATTTTTGTGAATGATAGTTAACAAATTAAATATATTAATATAGTGTGATTCCTAATATCTTTGTAATTGTTATCCAATTTATATGTTCTTATACCACAGCATACAGTATAATAAATATCCTTATACTATACTAATTATTTTTTGTAGCTCAGTGTTGACTACCTGTCATAGTCTAGAAGTTTTATTGAGAAATCAAAATGCTTCCAGGAGAGTTGATTTGGATCTTAATATGAACAGTATGTCATAGTATGTCATTAATATGTGAGGGGGGTACTTAAAATCCATTTTTATATTTGCACATGAGTGAAAGCTCTACTTTGTCAAAAACTACCCTGAAATCTAAGACCCATATGTCAAAGTGCCAATCCTACATAAAAATACATACAAAAAATAACTATGGATATATATATTTATATCGAACTGTTCAATTTTAAGAATTCTTAGTACAATTTAATATTTGACATTGTGGTCAGCGGCAGAAAGTTAGTTTGCATTCAATATCAATTTTTTTCCAAGATGTACTCCATGAAAATCTTTATAAAAGTCATTAGTGAACAGAGGGGGAGTAACATTTATAAACAACTTACCAGGAACTAAACTGCATTGGACTGGTACAGGATTCACATTAAACTTGCAAAATTCTGTGCATTGCCATAAAAATCTCTCCATTGTTGCCTATTTCCAACTCCCCTAGATATAAAGGCAAATATAAAGGATACTTCAGGCCATTCCTATATCTCCACTATACCATGTCTCACCTAATATATACCTATAGACAGTAATATATACACAATACATTGGCCAATACTACTGAAGTTTATCAGTAACAGAAATGGACCAACCCAATCCCCTACCTATGACTGAATTTCCCAAGTTTTAGAACTGTCAAAAAAGCATGGATCTTCTCTGTCCTCTCTATTAGCAAAATTTATCCTTGAGAAGCAGAGACAATCAGCAGGAGCAAAGACTTCTAAACAGAAGATTGTAATTTCCATCTAAAATTGGAAATTCTTAAGCATATTCAGCATTATCAAAAGCTAAAAATAAGCTTAGGTCACCGTTCTTTCCTGCCACCAATTTTCATCCTCTCTAAGCTACAGAAGCAGAGAATTGGCAGGAAAACATGCCTGATGTATACCTAAGTATCATTAGACCTAAATACTGAAATTAAACTCAGCAACAATGGAGGTAAGGACTGGAATGTTTGTCATTTCCATTCTAAATGAAACAAGTTTTATGATAAAACACCATGCCTTGGTTAAATCATCTGTACATCTATAATAGCATTCTTAATAACGCTAGTCATAAGTAAATGAAGACAAAAATGAAACTTGCCAAAGTCTTCAACAGAAGACACTAGAATTAACACATAAAAATATATTCCATGGTCACTATGCTTTGTTATTCTAAATAAATTGCTTTTCTAATGTTTTCAGACCCATCAAGGACTTATGACAGCCTTAAAATTATATATAGTCAGGACTGATTACTTTGAGACAGATCTGTAGAATTTCATTCACTTCTAGATAACATATTACATTTATATTATAAAACATTATTTGTTAATTAAGATGAAGCTTTGTGAGTATAAAATCAAATAAGTGAGCATTCAAAATTGATGTGATTACAGCAGCAGCCTGAAGCAGGTACAACTTTCACAAATTTTATCCCTTTAGGATTTGTAAGTAATGGATTTTTTAGTCATAAGTTAGCCCATTTGAAGTACCTTAGAAACTCTTGCCCTATGATTCACTGTTTTAACCAGATAAAGTAATTTAATAGTTTCAATACTATGTACAGTAAATAGGAAGTTTAAGTCTAAGAGGCATATTTATCAACAGATTTAATCAAGAAATGAAGTGCTAAATCCAGATTTCATTGCCAGTTTCCTTATTCACTACCAGTTTCCTATGGAGAAGAAACACAGAACCATCTTCTGTGGACTTACTTCTCTCAGTCCCAGGTAGCAGGTTCAAAGGTTAGAGATTATAAGAATGTATCCCAAATAATCTGGATGTCACTCACTTGCCTAGCCAGTATTATGGAATATGTAGATATTATCCAAAAGTTAACTGAAAAAAATCCTCCAGTTGTTTAAACATAAAAAGGTAATTCTTAAAGAGCGTTTATGTTTTTTTCATCCCACCCCTCTTTCTTGGTTTATTCCTTTCACACAGCAAAATGTCAGATGCTGTAATTCGGAGTTCAAAAATGTTTTCAGCTGAGAAGGCAAGAGTATTGAATGTTCAATGCAGCCAAGGCCCTATATAAACAGTGCAACACTCTTTTATAGTTTGGTATAAACAACCATTTGTGCATTACAACCATTATAATCTTGAGGTTGTATTTTACTAATATGGCATAATTTGATTTCTCATTGTTCTAATTGGTACACTTTATCTCTATTGCTAGGAGTGTAACAGTTTCCCCTAATTCTTTATTTGCCTCTATGACTTTCTCACTTCTGTATAATGACAAAGTACTAACTTTCCTTCTAAAATGGTGTTAGTTTAGCTTTTTAATAACTGTTTCCCACACTAGGCAACAATCCAAAATGATTGCTAGAGCCCAACTTTACAAATAAATTAACCTATCTAATAATCTTCAGACAACTCTGGAGATTCCTGTTTCGGGGTCTCACCTATGTCAGCCCTGGGAGAACAATCCAGGAACAAAGATTCAGGTGCACAATTTGACTATGCTTTTCATTACCAAGTTCAAGGCTTGATTTATAGAAGAGCTTCAAGTGATGAAATGGCAGAAACGATGCCTAGAGTACTGATGAAATTGACAAAGAGTTACCTAATTATGCTGGACAATAGGTCACGTCTTAATATTTGCATTTTAACGAACATATTTAAGAAGGGGTTGCACTGCTAAAGGAAGCTGATTACAGTCCAATTTTACACTAAAGTATAGGGCTGAAGCAACATTGATTGAAGTTATGAGTGACCTCTGGAAGGGGAGAAACTGGGAAAGTTATATCATTCTTGATCACTTGTGCCTTCTAATAACATTTATTATGGTATCCTTTTGGACTGGTTTAGGGGATTGGGAGTAGGGGAAGTGTTTTGCAATGTCCCTTATAGTTGGGTTGTCTTCACACTCCTATTCAAAGTAGAATCCACTAGGTCATTAGGCAAAATGGGTTACTATCAACAGTATGCTATGATCCCAATTGTATATTTTTCCTTAGACCATCGAAATGATGCTGTTGGGTTCTTTTCTAGAGGCCGTACGGTTTTGAAGAGTTAGTAGTTTGGGGTTTCAAAGTCCTCTGGATTCAGAGATTTTTCCATATTTAGTTCTTGATTGAGCACCAGACAGAACTGACACAATTTGGAGGTCTTTCTGGATTTGAAGATACTGTTCAAGAAATAGATGACAGACATTGTCAGGAGGACTTTTGCACAAATATATCTTGTTTACCAAGTGAGACTTTTCTGGATCAAGAGATCTTGCTCACAGTCACCCAGGCGTTGATAATATCCAATATGGATTAATGCAATATGCTCCACATGAAACTTCCTTCAAAAAAATACTCAGAAGCTATGACTAGTCCACAATGCTGTGACATGGGCAGTTATGGGTACATCCCATTGGGTACATCAAACACGGTGTACATCATGTTACACCACTGCTCTATGAACTACATTGGCTCCCAGTAGCTTTCAATTCAAGGTGTTCATTACCACATATATAGCACTTCAAGGGCTTTATAATCCTCCAAAGTCAGGATTATTTGCAAGATCACTTCCTTGCAGCTGCTTTTGTCCACCCGACTAGTTCAGGAGCAGTTCAGGGATGCTCCTGGTCCCATTCATTAAGCTGTACCTTATGGCATAACCAGAGACGAGTGCCCTAGATGTCATGGGTTATATCCTTTGTAACATAAATCTCTCCCCAAAAAAACAATTTCATAAATTATTTAGGATCTGGATATTCCTCTGGGTATGGGACCAGTACCTTGAATTTATTTACTTTATTTATTTATTATTTAGATTTTTATACTGCCCCTCTCCAAGGACTCGGGGCGGTTTACAGCCGACTAAAACAAA
>JANHFP010005591.1:374604-388194 GCA_032468135.1 Calamaria suluensis | reverse complement strand
GCGCCATAGTATGTCTTTTATCTGATATGAAATGTCCTTTTTATTGTATGTTTTATTTTATATTTTGTTAGGTTTTTGCGCCATAGTATGTCTTTTATCTGATATGAAATGTCCTTTTTATTGTATGTTTTATTTTATATTTTGTTAGGTTTTTTTATAATCTAGAGTCAGCTTTGAATTGGAGAGTGGCCTTATAAATCAACATTTTAAATAAGCAAAAATAAATATATTTTCTGTATATATTTAGAAACATAAGAATCTTTTGAAAACATACATCATTTGTATTCACATGCCAAGCCATGTCACCGTAGGATACTAGCTGACCATTTACGTAACAACGAATTTCACTATTTCTCCAGCGATTGTAGATATGCACAATGCTGATCATGTACCACTAAAAAGAAAGGCAAGATATATGAAGTATTACCTTTTAACCTCTTTTAACAATTATACTATTTAAAATACAAAACAGCAGAATAGTGCTGTCCTGAAAATACAACTTTAATAATTCCAGTTTTATAAAAAATATTGAAAAATGTTTTAAAAATCAAATAATCCATAATGCAGTTTAAATTAAAATTTCAAAGTGTTCCAAATCATAAATCTTTCAAACACTGCTCATGAGAAATTGGAATCAGATTTTAAAAAGTTCCAATGAACAGTATTATTATTTGAACCTACCATATTATAATGTGCTAACTACACTGATAACTAAAAATGTTTTTAAAAATGCAAAGTTTAATAATAAAAATTAAGAAGCACAGTGAATAAATAGGACTAAAATTAAATATTAAGAAAAATAAATTAATGGCAACAGGTGGAATAGCCATCCTTAGAATTAACAATGAAAATATCAGCGGTTCATCTGGAGAAAATCTATATGATTACTAACAGCTGAATGACTTGAGGATGCATAATCAATGAATCAATATAAAATATTGCAAATCCCAGGAAAAAGTTCAACAAACAAAAAGATAGAAACAAAATTTGAAAATTCTTTTCATTTTCCTCTAATCTGAAATATATGAGTAATATTTTTCAAAAAATAATTAACCTTTCTGAATAAATATAATGAGACAAACAATAGTGTGAATTGCAGACATACATTTATTAGTTTTTTTTGTTTTGAATGTGCAGAAAAACTATAAGCTAATTTTAAAAAATTGATAAAAATTCAAATAATATAGTGATATTCTATAGAAAAGTGCAGAAATTTAGTTTAATATAATGAACTCTGTTTTGCCACATATTTGTTCTGACAAATCGCCTTTAGATGCATTTATTAAGATGACTTCAAAATTGTCCAAAATGCAAAGAGTAAAAGTAAAAATTTGACCTGGCTTACCACTATAACTTTAATCATAATTACAAATAGATTGCTATTCTCTGATAATTCTTACAATTACTAATATAAGCATTTTGTGCTTACCTTGCGAGGCTGGAAATCATACTTTACACAGTGTTGAAAACCTTTGCCTTTTGATTTCAATGATGTGACTATTAAACAGTTACCAACAAAATGCGCAGAATAGCCAACTCCTTTGCTGGTACGAAAACTGAAAATTTAAAAAATATATTTTAAAAATAAGCTTTCCCACAAAGTTATGTCATGTTATGTTTCATTAAAAGATTAATTAAATTAAATTAAAATAATTAATGAAACTATATAGTACACAAACTGAAATTCATTTTTAACAATTTGACTGTTGCTATATGCATTTCAGTACGTATTTCAAATGCTGCAAATAAATATTACCTTCATTATGATTTTTAAATTTTGTTTCTGTTAGTATACGAAGATCAAAGAAGAAAAAATTAAAAAGAATAAATAGAAAACAAAATATGGTACATATTTGAAAAGCTTTTTAAAAAAATATGCAATTTAAACTTGACCATGCAAACTGTTACAACAGACCTTGCCCTGTTGCCCTGTCCCATAGTTACATGATCAAGATTTGGCTGTTTTGCAACTGGCAGGTGTTTACAGCCTCCATAGTGTCCCGCAATCACATGATCACCATTTGCGTGTTTTAACACCTGGCTACCAAGCAGAATCAATGGAGAAGCCAGTAGTAAAATAGCAAGTTGTGGTCATATCATGATTTATAATGACAGTGACTCGCTTAACAATCATGGCAGAAATGAATTAATAAATGTGTCATGGTATATGATGTCTTGCTTAATATCGTGTCACTTTGTGATGGACTTGCTGGTCCCAATTGTAGTCATTAAGCAAGGAATAACTGTAACTGACCTAAAACTGTAAATTCAGCATGCCAGTATTGTGGGCTTAAAACAAATACAAAAAAAAAAAAATTTAATAGGACAAAATGCTTTTATTTCTACAAAAATAGACTCAGCAAAATATGCTGATTCATTGTTAGGTTTGACAAAATCTATGCATAATGGCAACTAAACTAACTTCATTGTGCATGTGTTGTGCTTTGACAATAAAGACTGAATTAAATTGAATTGAGGTAGTATCTGTGTTGCAGGGGTGTTATTAAAATATAATGAGGAAATTGGGGAAAAGCTTGCAAAATTTGTACCAGCATTCAAAATCATGGTTATAAATATATCATTAAAGGAAAGTGGAAAAATTCTATTCATAGTAGTATTGCAAATGTATTCTAGATTATGTAAGAATAAAAGTCAATATATATTTCATACCAATGAATGTGGAATTAAGAGTATTCAGTATTCCCAGATGCACTCGAATTAGATCCTTAACAAATATAACTTAAAAATAGTTAATATCACCCTCCATATCATAAAGCATAACCCATTTCACAAATATTGATTTGTTAGAACAGTTATTTAATTGTCTTTAATGTCCTTAACAGTTGTAATGGTATGTGGGAATGATCATGGGAGACAGGAGGAAGAGCCTGTCTCTCAGTATGGAAAATATTTCTTGGCACCTAAAAGCAGGACTAACAACAGTAGACCTTAACATTATATAACATTGTTTCATAAAGACATTTTGTTTTATAACCCTACAATTACCATTGGGTTAACAATTACACACAGCTAACCTGTGGAATGATCTCTCTACCTCTAGTCAGCTGAATATATCGCAAAGTTAAATGACAAGAGAAGACTTTGATAGGGACTGTTTATCATATCTTTTCCTTCCAAGTAAAAGAAAAGACCTGCATTTTTCGGGTTACACATATTGAGAATTTTCCAGATGTCAGAAATGAATTACTTGTAGACTTCTAGGCAGTAAAAAAACAACAACCTTGATTATATTCTTAAGAATTGTTCTTATTTTTTGATGTGCCTAGAGTCTTGCCTAGTCTTTCCCACCACAGCTTTTTTTTAAAATTAGCAGAAAGATGAAGCATTTTTGCCTTTTTTTGGCCTATCAAGTTGGTGGAGAGAAAGACTGTGATAGAGATGAGTAACAGTGAAAGCAATCCCGAATGAATACAAGGCTGACCCAGTTTGGTATGGCATATCCACAGGGTATGTGAAAACTATAAAGGACATTGTCTTTACACAAGTCTAATCTATTTAAGGACACAGTGCCAGTCATGCAATGCAGGCGACCATATCAGGGCTATAAAATCCGTGCACTAGATAGCAGCAAAGAGATCTAGCAGATTCTAATTATTTGCTTCTATTTAAGGGTTTCTACATTTTTGTAATCTAGATATGGTAGTCCTAATGCAATACATCTGACTAAAGCAGATAATGGAATCATGCCTCAAGTTCCATCACTTTAGGGTACATGCCCAATATTGAAAAAGATGTAACAAAGCATGTAGTTGCCCTCATGAAACCAGAATGTTCCTTTTGTCACTGTTACCTTCCTTATTCCCTATATTTTTGTCATTAAAATCCTTGTTCCAGCAGATGCATCCACACAACAAACTATCTCTTAACATATTGCACATACTGTAATTTTTTTCTAGAAAGCAATACATAGTAAATTTTATGACTGTCTTTTTCCTACTTTCCTATTTCTAAAGCCAAAAGCTAGAAGTGTTTACATAACAAAAGAAAAGTTGTCCAATTAATTATTTATTAATTTCAGACATTTGGAAACTATAAATGAAGCTGAAGTGTAGAATGTGTCTACTTCTCATATTTTTATTATACTATTGACTCCAACTTAACTAGATTATTTTTTATTAATATACATTTATGTAGAGAATAAATCCAGCCTGTTTGAGCTGGCCAACCTAGTCCTATCTAATACATTTCCAAGCCCAATAGTTTATAATGTTGGATATGGAAAGAAATGATCAAATAAGAAACTAGATTTATTAAAAGTCACAATCTTATATTTACTTAAATGTAATTATTGCTATGCTTAGTATCACTGATTATTAGGAAAGCATAAAGCATCCATTGTTAATGCATTATATACTGTAGGAATCATCTATGTTACATTGAATAAAGGTTACTTATTTAATAGTTTGGTTTATGTTAAGCTTTCCTCTATCAACACACAGTATTCTTTCTTACAATTCCTCTTTAAAAAAAACCTGCAAGATAATCTGGACTGGGAAATACTGAGTAAACATACAGAAGACTATTTTCTCTTTTCTTTGGTTATTTCCATTTGGTTACAACAATATCTGAAAAATCCTGTTTTCTCTACTAAAAGAAGCAAGCAATTATTTAATTAAACTACACTAAAATAAAACAATGATACTTACCAATAAAGATATGGTTTATCTTTATCTACATTAATATTATTCAATGGATCCATGCGAAACCAAGTGTTAAGCGTAAACCCATTTTGATAAGGCCACTTGGCAATTGGAGGCAATGCAATTGCCTATGGAAAAAATTAAAACAAAGTTAATTATTACCAAATAAAAATAAACATGTTTTGCAAAAAATAAGTAATTTGTAATCTCAGTGCACTAATCCAATTCATCCCATCATAATTCATACAAAGTTGCTAGAATTTGGAAAATGAATGAAAAGGGGTGTTGGTCTATTTCTCATGGTGATTGATGGGAGAATCCAGGATGGGTTGTTCTAGTCTTGTACCTGTATTGACTGAGTTGAATTTCTGAGGACATGCCTCCCTGGTAACGGTCCCCAGTTGAAAACGAAGACAAAGCAAATCTTGCAGTTTGGCTCTGACTCCAGTCCAAATATTTGTACTCCCGGAATCTGGATCAGACAGTACACTGGGTGTGACTGGACTTTCCCATCGATCACCATGAGAAAAAGTGTATCGACGGGACAGTCCAGGATGGGACATACCAAAGCTTGGCTGTCCTACGGGAATGAGCTGCTCTGGTCTGCAGTCCCAGCCTTCTCATGCACATGCTACAGAATACGTCGGTCAAATTCCACCTCAGCGGAAGCATAAATGTCCAGTATATAGTGGCGGATGAACAGCAATGGGGACGTCCATGTCACAGCCCAACAAATTTCTTCTATAGGCCACACTCTTAACTGAATGCACCATAATCTCTCAAGGCACTGGGAGAGCCTGAAGCTCATAGGCTCGGGCAATACATGTCCCTAGTCCAGTAATGGCTAACCTTTTTGCCATTGTGTGCCAAAAGTGGGGGGTGACTGGGCGGTTGCACGTCCACGTGCCCACACCCATAATTCAATTCACCCTACTCTCCCTAGAAAGGTTCTGGAGCCTGGGGAGAGTGAAAAACGGGCCTTCCCCACCCTCAGGCCCTCTTTCCCAACTTCTGGTGTGCATGGAAGGCCCGAAAATCAGCTGGCCAGCACCTGCATGCGTATAAGAGCTGAACTAGGGCAACACTCGCGTGCCCACTGATATGACTTCGTGTGCCACCTGTGGCACCCGTGCCATAGGTTCACCATCACGGCCCTAGCCAATGACCCACCATGAAAGGCATCACCTGTTGCCCAGAGTTGATGGCTGAAAGGAAATTAACAGGGACTCAGTCTTCCTGATGGAAGAGTTCCTTGAGAAGTAAATGCGGAGGGCCCTCCTAACATCCAGAGTATGCCATGTCTGCTCCATGGTGTGCCAAGGCCTTGGACAGAAATCTGGCAAGATCAACTCCTGTGTTTGGTTAAATGAGGAGTTAACCTTCAGAAGAAAGGCAGGGTCCAACCGCAGAACCACCCTGTTCAGATGAAAAACACAGAGGTCCTTTCTTACCAATAATGCCACCAACTCTGAGATATTGTCTGGCAGATGTAACAGCCACAAGAAAAGCCACATTACACAAGAGAGACATAGGCTGGCCTCTCTTAAGGGTTTAAATGGTACCTTGGTACCGATGGCAGAGCAGCATGCTAAGGGTTCAGCCTATAATCACCAATGTCAGCAACCGCCTCAGGCTCTTATCCACCACTGTGGAGAGCCATCACTCCTCAGCTGAGAGGCGCTGCGTGCCTTCAAAGTACACACTGTTCTCTCTCCGTTAAGTTGTTAAACCAGGGATTTCAATGATAGAAAAGGTCAATTTCTCTTCAGAAGCTCTCTGGAGTTGAAAATCTAGTGTCCAACAGAGCTGAGACTGAGTTGAAAAACTGGGGACCATTACCAGGGAAACATATCCTCAGAAATTTAATTCAGTCAATAGAGCTTCAAGACTAGACCAACCCATCCTGGAGTCTCTCATTGATACTATGGAGAATACATCTGTCTGGGCTTAAGAGATTTGGGGTGTGTGCCCACTTTCCATTTCTTTCTTTAGCATAGATAATGCACATGATCCAGATAATGCACATAATCCAGAGTTTCTGAGGGATGAAATAGCAGAATACACCTAGTAATTGTTTTACTAAGAAAATCATTTCAAATATATTTCTCAGATATCAAAGCTCCAAAAGTATTCATACTAATTCTATATAAGTGAAACAATTAAACATGGTATTTTCATATTTATATATTAGAAGAGGATTTAAGTTTTACTATGATCAATAAAGTGTTGCTTAAAACTTACTGCAGCACTGCAGCCTGGAAAGTTGAAAAAAGTATCAGGACCATGCCTCTGTGGCATCTGATTAAGGACTGACAACAGCTTGACTGCATGTCTAGGCTATCAAAAACAAAATTGTACAAAAAAACCACAAAATTGTATTTATTTATTATATATATATCCCATCTCCCCTTCAAGAATGAGACAGCACACACAGAATACTCTCTTAAAATTTCCCTCAGAAAGAAAGTGATACACTTAAAGTTACCAATGAATTCCCTAATATATATGAACCTGGGTCTCACCAGTTGTAGTTCAACACTAAAACCACTATGCCTTGCCACTAGTATGTATATTTATAGTTAATGTTCATTTTATTCACTTTACAATGAGATACTGTATATTAGTTGGTATCTAGTTTTCCAAATAGACCGGAAATTTATTTTAAAGAAGTCAAATTGTTAAATGCTTAATTACACATGATGTTGTACCTTAATTAAACAAGTCATAACTATATTTGCATTAGCCATAGCTTACCCAGATTCCATTTTCACCACGAAGCATGCTGAACAAAAGCTTCAACTCCTTAACGGTAATGCTGTAGCTGGCAAGAACCCCCAACATGTCAACGAGAAGATCTTCAAAGAAAAATAAAATTATTCCATTGCTACCTTATTTTTTTAAAATATAAATAATATTTCAAGGTACAAATTGGATTGACTGTTAACATGATTAGTTCTGAATGCTAGGTTTCCCAGCAACTGAAGACTGTCTTGCAAAGTTCAGAGGAATACTGATAATAGAATAAAATATAATTCTTTATTGGTCAAGTATGATTGGACAAACAAAGAATTTGTCTTTGGTACATATGCTCTCAGTGTACATAAAAGGAAAAAAGGGGGGGGAAATATACATTAATCAAGAATCATAAGATACAACATTTAGTGATAGTCCTAGGTTACTAATAAGCAATCAAATCATACTTAATAAGCCCTAAGAATTCATTTTGAGATTTCTTTGATCTGCCATGACAAAAGCCCAAGCTGCTTATGCAATTGAATGGATGGATAAAAAGTTCATGATGTGAACTTTTGCGATGTTTCCTTTTTTCAGAAACAAATTCAACAATATAGAAAAGTTTGCAATAATGCAAGAAATATTGATCAAAAGAAGAATCTTTATTACTTCAAAACATTTCTGAAATGATCAGAGATTATTTTGCAACTATATGGAAGCTTTTACTAACCATTAATCTTAACTTGAAATAGGAATATTGTTTTTTTAATCTTATATTTTGCAATTTTATATCAGGTAGTCTTCATTTATGATCACTAGGTTCAGTGACCGTACAAAGTTAAAACCATGCTGAATGAGTAGCAATATGATCAGTTCTCATAGTTGCCCACTGTCACACCATCCCTTTAATCATATGACAACAATCCAAGAGTTTGGTGATCAGCTCACAATTGTCACATGGACCTACTATTTTATGCAAGATGTGTTGCAACTTTAATTATAGGTAATCCTTGATTTACAACAATGCATTTAGCAACTCAAAAAGCTGCATTATGACTAGTCATCACACTTATGACTGCAGCATCATCCCCAAGGTCATGAGGCATTTGGCCATTAGCATGTATTTATGAAGGCTGCATAAATCCTGGGGTTGTGTGATTGCCATTTGCAACCTTCACATCTGGCTTCCAAGAAGCAAAGTCAATTGGGGATCTGAATTTGCTCAACAACTGCATGATTCACTTAACAACTGCAGTGATTTGCTTAATTGTAACAAAAAAGGCTGTAAAATTGAGCTGACATTTAACAATGGCCTTGCTTACCAATGGAAATTCTGATTGTAAGTCGAGAACTTAGTTTTCATAAGACAAGATAAGTTTCTAAGCTGAAGATCTCCAGACTGATGATCAATGTCTGGTACTGCAAAAAAATGTGCAGACTACCAAATATTCTCCAAAATAAACATACAATTGTTTTAGTAGGTTTATATTAAAAAAGTTGAACATATAATAGTTGGGAATACTTTTAATCAAATATTGGACACTTTTTTAAAACTTACTACTCCATCCTCCAAATAATATTCTTAAATTCATAACATTTTCCAAGAGTTATTGCTTAATTTAACTGAGTGAATATTGAGCATTATACCTTTATTTCTTCTCTACTGAAAAAAATATTTTCAACTAGATTATTTCCTGGTATCCCATTCTGTATATTTAGAACATGTGATAGAAATATTTTAATTTCAGACCATGGAACTATGAAGCTTATTGCTTCAGTGATAACAATCCAAATGTACACTTCGTCCTTGCATATAATTTTGAATGATAAAATTATTAGAGAAGTGGAACAGGAAATGGCATAGGATTTTTTCATATTAAAAGGGACTTAGTTATATATCTGTCTTCACTTTTGAACAGCATTATCACATTTTCTCAGCTATATGCTCTTCATATTAAGGAAGCTAAAATTGGCTAAAATTAATTTTAACTCTTAAGGCCTGCCATCCATTTGGACCCTTGTTCTTTACAAACCTCAAGCTTAATAATAAACTTTATGTTTCTAAAATGGATTTTTAGTATAGTACGTATAGCAATGATACTGAAAAAATGGGGAAAAGTTCAGTACATTATTGGCCTTCATACTTCATACAGAATTAATGAAATATTGTAGCATCTATTGGGGGTAAAATTGGAATAAGTATGCAGAGTACAGACTATCATCATACTTCAATTTTATTCTAAACATTATAGTATCAATTCTTCATTTATAGATGTTGAGAATCTCACATATTTAATTCTTATTTTTGGTTCAACTTCATATAGGCAAAGTCCAACACTTACAGTTATCCCTTAAGAATGTAAATCAGATTCAATAACAATAGGTCATATTAATAATTTAGAAAAACATAATAACCCCTTCATGTTAGCATAAGAATTTCCAAGAAAGTTTCTCATCTGGTACTATGAAAATATCTCCCACAGTGATGAAAAAAAAATCCAACAGATGCTCTAAAACTTCTTGTAGAAGTCACAGTAAGATAAATGGAAAGATGAACAGCAAGATTGATTTACCTACCTTTTTAATTTCATTCATTATTTTAAACAACTTTACAACACATAAATTTGTTCGTGAAAGGCATCTCTAAAGGTTTTCTGTGAAAATTAGTGGCTAACATAGGAATGTCAGTTCAGTTCCTGGATTCAATTCAAAATTATTATCACATCCTTACTGAAATCCTGATAAAAATTAAGATACTGGTTCTGTAAGAAATAGTTCAATACCTATATTTTGTAATATAAAACATTGCAGAAAATATTTGATCATATTGCAAAATAATTTACACATTAAAAAATATTCCCTAAACCTGCATTTTAATTTTGTTGTGTTTTTTTTTTTGTCTTGAGCACAAGATTTTTTGATATATACTAAGGCTCTTTCAACATGATAGTTTTCATTCAAATAATCCTGAGAAAGCATTTTTAAACATCTGCAAAATTTAAAGTTTGATTTACTTTTATTACCACCCAGTTCAAATCCACAAATGTTTTCTGAATGTTCTAAGCTAAGTAAACTTTCAAAATTTTATTTTTAAGGATTATTTTAAAAAAGGTGTTTGAGAAAGTGGCAATAATCATAATCTATTCATATTTCTTTAAAAAAGCATTTTTAAACATCTGCAAAATTTAAAGTTTGATTTACTTTGATTACCACCCAGTTCAAATCCACAAATATTTTCTGAATGTACTAAATAAGTTAAATAAACTTTCAAAATTTTATTTTTAAGGATTATTAAAAAAGGTGCTTGAGAAAGTGGCAATAATCATAATCTAGTCATATTTCTTTAAAATACATAATTTCATTAATTACAAAAGTCTGAACTTTTTTAATTACAAACTGTGCTCAGATAATATCCTTTAATAATTAATCAGTTCATATACAATGTTAAAAAATGGATTATGATAATCTATTATATAAATTATACCTGCAATCATATCATCCACAGTACTCATCTTCAATAGCACCTGTTCAATTAAACCAACTTCTGTACTGGTCTGTAAATTCCGGACACTTTTACGAAGGATGGCAGTGAACATACTCCAAATTTCTGCTTGACATGTTACATCACAGTGCTCTAAAAGTTCTGACATGCATGTTATGCTTTCTGCATCTTGGATTATAAAGTTCATCTCTAGATCAAATTCTCCACCAACCAACTGAAAATTTAAAAAGAATAAAAAGAAAGTGTTAATTTACTAAATCATTTCAAGATTCAGGCAAACTAACTTAATTTTTTATGTTCATAAACTATTTTGTGATCTATAAAATGAATATATTCTTAAGATTTCTTTTATTCAGCATTTAAAACTTGTCATTCCAAAGGACTTTAATAGCTTAGAAGTAGAGGTTATATGAACTTAAAAAAGAGGTTTAAAATGGTGGCTCAGTGCAGTACTGCAGGCTACTTCATGTGAAGCTAATAGTCGACTGTAAACTGCTAGAGAGGGCTGTAAAAGCACTATGAAGCAGTCTATAAGTCTATGTGCTAGTGTTATTGCTAACTCGGTGCCTTTGAACGTCTCTATTGTAGTTGTGAGCAAGATCATTTCTTAGTAGTCAAACTGATGGAAAACTGCTGCCCTGCATTCTTGTCTTGAGGAACAGCTGTTCAAAATCT
The DNA here is from genome assembly GCA_032468135.1 of Calamaria suluensis. Classification (NCBI taxonomy): domain Eukaryota; kingdom Metazoa; phylum Chordata; class Lepidosauria; order Squamata; family Calamariidae; genus Calamaria; species Calamaria suluensis. Next base: position 376,623 of record JANHFP010005591.1, on the reverse strand, counting down.
ATGTGGGTGATCTCCTGTCTTCTCAAGAAATTGGTCTACTTCTTGGTTCCTTGAACTTTGTTGCAGTCACTGGCTCTGCTTAACTGAAGATCATCATTTCAAGACACCTCTTCTACGAAAAATGATCACAGAATTGACTTGCTATGTTACCTTTTCAAATGGACTTTCTCCATTGTAGTTTGACACATTGATTCATTTATTTAGAACACTTATATGGTCACCTGAGCCAGTTTGGTGTAGTGGTTAAGGCATCTGGCTAGTTCTAGTCCCACCAAAGGCACAAAGCCAGCTGGGTTATCTTAGGTCAGTCACTTTCTCTCAGCTTTAGGAAGCAGGCAATGGCAAACCACATTTGAAAAACCTTGCCAAGAAAACTGCAGGACCTTCTCCAGGCAGTCTCTGAGGATCAGATATGATTAAATGAAAGGGGGGGGATCCTATGCCATTTAAATGTCTAGTGTAAATAGGTTTTTAAAAACTATTATGAATCAGGAGAGGAGGCACAAGGCAGGGAGGGGTTTTAGGTTTTAAGTTTAAGTTTTAAATTCTAGATTTTGAGTTAGAAATTATTTTGATTTTAAAATATTGTAATGTATTGTAATTGTAATGTTGCTTTAAATTCTGTAAACCGCCCCAAGTCTGAGGAGATGGGGCGGTATATAAATCAAATAAATAAATAAATAAACAAACAAACAAACAAATAAATGGAACGCTTGACATAAGTGCTTTGTGATTTAACATGGAAGTATGGATATATTATATGTAGAAGTAGTCAATCTTGGAACAAAGAAATATTACAAATATTAGAACATTATATGATATAGTGTATTACATTATTGACATTGGCAATATAACCTTTAGTACAGGCTGCTGTACTAAAATTGTTTTAAATTTCCTTATACCCTTCCCTTTTATGTGTAAAATACCAATAAAATACATTTGTGGAAAAAAACTTTGATCCAGGTATACTGTTGAACAATAGGAAAATATTGGTTGAAAGAATTCAAATTTATATTGTTATACAGTAGTCGAGTTATGACCACAAATGAGCCCAAAATTTATGTTGCTAAGTTTGCCCCATTTTACGACTTTTCTTGCCACAGTTCTTAAGTGAATCACTGCATTTGTTAAGTTATTAAACAACTTAAGAGTTAAGTGAATCTGGTTTCCCCATTGACTTTGCTGGTCAGAAGGTCGCAAAAGTGGAACCATCTGCAACCATCATAAATGTGAGTCAGTTGCCAAGCACTTGACTTTTAATCATGAGGCCATGGGGATGCTGCAATGGACATAAGTGTGAAAAATGTGACATAAGTCACTTTTACAGCAGCACTTTTGTCAGTGCCACTATAACTTTGAACTTTTGTAAATCAAAGACTACCTGTAATGTTAAAGAGAATGTTCACAAAATTATTCATGCCTAACCAGAGAAATTGTCTGGAATGTATACAGGCACTTCAAATTTACATTGAAAATGTGGATAAGGTAAAAATGTGGGGTTCCAATGCATATGTGCTGATTCAGAGGAAAGACTAATGTACAACTGAGACCAGATGTCTTTCTTTTGGGACTGATGGCCACAGCTGGAAAGAAGTCATGGAGCTTTTTTTGTATGTGATAAAGATGACAAAACTTGCTGAAATGGCCAAATTGACTTCTTTGGTGAGATAAAAGGCAATGTATAAGTTTATTGTTGACTGTAAACTTCTTATGGACATTTTAAATCAGACAGAAAAAAATGAATGTATGATTTAAGGTTTTGATGTTAGACCCGTTTGATGGATGGATATAGAAAAGAAACATGGTGTAACTTTAGAGAGGGGTAAATTTATAAATATTAGAAGACACTAGATGCTAGAAAGTCTATGGAGATTCTCACAGTCCTCGAGGTCATGGTTGTCCCAAAGGTGCTTTTTCAAGAGGCAACTAGACTTTGCTTTTCTTTGGAGATATTTCACTTTAGCTCAGTTGAAGAAGCTTCTTGTATGAGAAGTGAAAGGTCCTCAAAGAAAAACCAGA
>JANHFP010005591.1:360065-374504 GCA_032468135.1 Calamaria suluensis | reverse complement strand
TATTCTATTCTATTCTATTCTATTCTATTCTATTCTATTCTACTCTACTCTACTCTACTCTATTCTATTCTATTCTGATGCCTTCTAAAACTAAATTTAAGATTCTTTTGAAGAAGAATGACTAGGTACTGCATGAAAATTTTATTTATACTAACTTTTGCAGATAGCATGATCCTCTTAGGAAATTTGTCAATCGTCTTTCTGTCTCTCCCATTCTTCATTGCTTCCTTTCCTTCCTCTTCCGTCTTTTCTTCCCAGTAGGCAAGTAAGTGGGGGTGGGAGGGAGGAATTATGAGAATGGCTGGCAAACTGCCATAGAATATTGAAAATTACGATAACATGACCACTGCCACAGCTTGAACAGCTACAGCTTTCCCAAATTTTATTTCGGGTCCTGGATTTCGAATGCATTCTCTAAATAATCCCATTTGGAGTACCTAGGCTCACAAATTCTTGTCCTATGATGCTCTGTTTTGCCCAGTTAAAGGTTAAAGAAACTAGAGTTTTGGAGGTATATAAGAATATTTATTATTTTCTTGTCCAAAAAGTCTGGAACAGATGGGATAGAAGGGCACTATCCTCACAACCATAATTAACTCAGTTCCTTGGAAGTGTCTCAGTCTACTAAGAATGTTGCTTCATTTAAAACAACATAAGTTTGCCTGCAATAATAAGGATAGACTTAAGATAAATTTTGTCAAAGTTTATTATATATTTTAATAAACAAAATATATTATACTTTCATATGACTGAAATGTGCTTTAGCTTTATAATGTATCCTTTTGGGGCTTTTGGTGCAAATGATCAAAATAAAAATGATGATGCTGGAATGAAATTAAGTGGAAAAACTGTTAATGGCAGTACCTTATAGGTTTCTAGAATATTCTGCTTTCACACTAGTCACACTCCTCATCATTTTCTGACCTATTACCAATATCAGAATTTTGACTTATTCTAAGGTAGTACAGATAGTTCTCGATTTACGACCACAACTGAAACCAGAATTTCTATTGTTAAGCAAAGTGGTGGTTCAATGAGATGTGCCTGGTTTTATAAACTTTTTTGCCATGGTTGTTAAGCAAATCACTGTAATTTTGCTTGTCAAAGGAAGGCTGGGAAAGTCACAAGTAGTGATCACATGACCCCAGGAGGCTGCAACTGTTATAAATATATGCCGATTGCCAAGTGCCCCAAATATTGATTACATGACCATGGTGGTGCTGTGACTTTCATAAGTGCAAGGAACTGCTGACACTTTTTTTCAGTGATGTTATAACCATTCACTAAACGGATGGTTGTAAGTTGAGGACTACCTGTAAAGATTTGGTGAATCTTTTGGGCTCAGCATTATGAAAAATTCAGAAAATTCCTACCTTGAGTTTGCTGGTATGTTACATACATCCCCTACCCTGGAAAAAGGAGACCTCTCTGTACCTCCTCACTGAATTCTCCTCTCCTATGACTTCTCCTCACTGGATTTTCTGGAAGCTGCATGAGAAAGCCTTGCTCTTATGGGTATTCTGGAGCCTCATAAAACCGTACGAGAATGCTCATGTGATTTTCAGTGCCTCAGAGGCTGCATGAGAGCAAGGACCTCACACAATTTTCAGCAGGTTCAGAGGCCTGGCGTGTCAATAAAAAAATTATGATGTGTCACCTGTGACATACATGTTATAGGTTAGCTATCACTGTTTTAAGGGTTATACTTCAATTGACTTCTTTTTCTGAAAACTGAAAGTCTGCTCAGACCAACAAATTTATCTACTTTCTTATATTGGTGTTCCATGAAGAAAAACTACAATGTTCTGATGCAATCTGCCTGTTATTATTTATCTATTATTTAGTAAATATGTGGGTTTAATATAAGAAAAGAACATATGTGCACCCTGTTCTACTTGCTCAGTATTCTAAAAGAACACAGTTCCTTGGGTTTTTTAAAGCATTTCAAAAAAAATTCATTTTAATTCAGTCAATGTTCTTTTTTCCCCTAAATCTTCACATTTCTAATTCTTCATTTATCAGAGGACAATTACAAGTTAAAAACACTACATTTATCCTGGACACTTTGAGCAAATGGATGTTACACTTCAAACATACCAATCACTGTGAATGTGGGACTGGTATTTATAGTATTGTAGGCTGCCTCTACTCTGGGGAATTTCTGCTTTTGCAATGTTGGTATCAATTATCAAAATTACTACAGAATGGTGGCTAAACATTACAGAGTTTGTACTAAGGCTGTTTTTGCAGCAGCATGTTGTATAAGAAAATTTCTTCGGTGTTTTGCAAAATATGTCAAGCAAGTGTTTAATGTAAACAATATTTCACTGTATTAATAGAAGAGTGGAAATAAGGAAAGGAAAGAAGTGCTAAAAACTGTTTAGGTTTGTGCTTTAGTTTAAGCAAATAATGATTGAAATCCCATAGGTGATGATGCAACCCTCTTGAGATGTCTGAGATCAGATGATATTAAGAAACTAACAGGAACTATTAACATGTAATAGTATGATTTTTATAACAATTAACAAACTTTTGGGGTATAGAATAGATTGTAATAATTCAGGAGACTAAAAATTAATTCACTTAAAAAGATAAATTAAAAAGGCATGAGAAACAGTGTTTCATCTCCCCCCCTACATACCAGTGCAATGTCCAAAAATCCCAGGACCCCTTAATCCTGCAGTCCCTCAATTATTTAACAGTGAAAAAAATGTGAGATATAAAAAATGAATTATAAATGTTAAACAATATTAAAATTTGTTATCATTAATATAACATGAGGATATTTTTAGCATCCAATGTATTTTTATCTACAAGGACAAACTATAATATTTCTAATTCACTAATCCAAGAAACACTGTTATTAAACTGATATGGCAAGATTTTATTTATTTGAATATCCAACATATTATGTTATTTTATTTTTAAAGTACAATTGACTATGACAAAAGCATCAACAAACAGAATTAGAATGAGTATTATAAGAGTTATAATCGCAAAGAAGTCAGTACTGCCATTTTCTTCTTTTACACAGCATCTAGTGCTGTTGTACAGGTTTCTAAAGATGTTGACATTATCGTTTAGAGATATTATGTCTGTGGCATGAACAATAATGAGTTTCCATTGTCAGTCAAAGGCGCTCAGTATGAACCATGTCTGTAATAAACATAGCAACCAAGATCAGATTATTTAATGCCATTGTCATACCAACTGTCAACAATGCTAGTGATCTACACCTAAGGGTATTGAATCCAACCTGGCTAAATTAGTGAAGGTTTTAAGAAATTTCAGAATCATGATTTTGAATAATAAATAGCTGAAGAGATATAATGGATTGTGACATCTTGCTTAAATTTGTTTGGAGATCTATACCCCATATTTGTTGCTTAAGGGCAGTTCTAGAATTGTCAAAACCTAACGAGCACAAGCTTTCCATAGAAAAGCCTACTTAATTAAATTAGGGCTTTTGAAAGCCTTGAGTATTTAAAATGAAGTCTAACTACTAATGGTTCAACAGTATAGGACAGTGAGGGCTAACCTTTTTGCCATCGCGTGGCAAAAGTCACTTGGGGGGGTCGCACACACGAGTGCCCACACCCATAATTCTAAGTACCCTGCTGCCCCACACATGCATGCACGACCCCTTACACAACCCCTGCTTTTGGCACACAATGGCATGGTGGATCTAGTAGCTCCGTTTTTTGCTCTCCCCAGGTTCCAGAGCCATTTTAGGATCCTGGGGAGGGCAAAAACCACCGAGGCCCTCCCAAGGCCATAAACTGTCCATTTGCCAACTTCTGGTAGGACCGGAAGGGCTAAAAATCAGTTGGCTGGCGCACACCAGAGCTGAACTCGCTTGCCAACCAATATGGCTCCGCGTGCCACCTGTGGCATGTGTGCCATAGGTTCACCATCACAGGTACAGGAAGTAGGACAAATATAATTCAAATGGTTACAAGAAGAAACCATTGTTGAATCTGTTCATCCTGTCTAAAAATTCTATAGCAGCAATATGACACTCATTAAGTTCAACAGAGATTGTTTTACAATATATGTGAGATAGTAATTCAGATGAGTATAAAATACACAAATCACATTTTGATATATTAAGGAGTAAATATGTCTTTTCAGACTACAATATATAATTAAAATGTGATAAATATTACATATTTTGATGAATTACAAATATTGCTAATTATATATGCATATTCACCAATACAAGCTCAGAATCTAAATGTTAATGTCTTATCCTTACCAACATTTTGCCTTTAAAAGTTTTAAACCCTTTTATGATCTTAAACCAATTAAGTGTACACTACAATTGTAATAGGAATTTAACTACTATTTAAAACAATATACAAAACTCCATACTTCCTTGAAAAATTAAGGAAGATTCTTATATCAACTAAAAACTACAGGGTGAGTTTACACAGACAATATAATTATCCAAATGGGAATTTGTCAGGGAAAGCCACATAACCATCAATGATGTTTTAAAGTATCCTGAGATTTAATTAGCACAAGTGTTTTATAAAAAAGGAAGGAAGAGAAAGAGAGTATGTCCTCCAGAAGAGCCTTTCCATGTTATGAAAAGGCTTATAACAGAAGTATGGCAGACTGAGAAATTTGTCTATCTGTAACATATATTAAAATAGGTTTAATCAAAGTAGTGTATTATTATTTTTTAATTAAGGCTAACAAAATTATCTTTTTTAAAAAAACAATTTAAATTATATTATAACCTCATTGTTTTGCATAGTCCATAGTATTGGTTCTTTTAAAAAAGATATAACTTAACATAAAACAGTACAAAACTACCATCCAAAAATACTTGAAATTAAGTATTTTTCCATTATGATACAATAACTAATCATTCAGTTAAAGAATATTAGTTTTTATTGTTCCTTATTCAAGCAGATAAGTTCTAAATTATTTTACTTTTCTAAATGTTAAAAAAATAGACTCTGCCAGAATTAAAAGTCGACGCCAATGGTGGAAAACACCTAGTTTCTTGTTTTCATATACCAAATCCAGCTGAGCTGGATGATTATCTAGCTTTTGATTATCTATAGTATAAATAAGAATATGGACAGAAGGCTGAACAAATAGGGAGGGGGGGTTGTTTGTTGCAAGTTGTAGATAACAAAGTCTGTATGTATTGAGAGATAAAGTTCTCAAGATGTACCATATATACATAGCCATCTGTCAGTATACCAGAAAACGGTACAGCACTAGTGTATTAGAATTATATTTTACATGTTCTAGAAAAATATTAGAAACAAGGCAACATACCTGATACATCATCTATATTCTCTTATTTTATTAATAGATTTTAACAATAAATATTACAATTTCACAAATATCTTTACATTACATATTTCAAAGTTTTATATGTCAAAAGCAGGTTATACTGAGGAGATGGGGCGGTATATAAATCAAAAAAATTAAATATAAATAAATAAATAAATAAATAAATAAATAAATAAATAAATAAATAAATAAATAAATAAATACTAAAACTTGCAGAACAATGCCATAAAATCTAATAACATAAAAAGTTTAAGATTACTGAAACAGCAGAGCACATCAGCCAACAATGCAGCATGGCAAAAAAAAAGTACAGATAAATCATTTGATAGAATAAATAGTCATCATGACACATTATATAGTCAACTTCTGAAAGTGCATTGTGTTCCTTGGACAATGGACTTTTAGGAGCCTTAACCCAATAGGCCTGTGTTTCCAGTCCTACAAGGAAATTATTCCAAAAAGTCAAGCACATACGTAGGTCTTTAAGACTTGGATCGAAATATTGCAGTTGCAGTACCCATACCCTGTTTTCTAACTTTTCAGTTCCTTTTTAAAGGCAAAATGAGTTTCATTAATATCCTAATTCCTTGACTGAAAAATCTCTACCACATAGAAAACTATACAGAAATACAAATTGAAGCAAGTGTTATTGTTCCACTTTCCACAGCTGTGAGTACAGGCCAACAGTGTGATGCTACAAAAAAGCAAAGCAAATGCATCAACAGGTAAAGATCAAGCCAGTTCGTCTCTATTCTGTGTCACTTAGATCAAACCTGGAATATTCAGAGTTCAGATACTACATTTTAAGAAGTACGTTGCCAGACTGGAATGACTTTTGAAGAAGAATGCAACAAAATAATATGGAGCCTACAAGAAAAATCTGTGAAAAATGGAGGCTTTGGAAATGTGGAGGCTGAAGAGAGGCAAAGTTACTGTTTGCAAGGACTGTTATGCAGAGCTCTTTTAAAAGACATGAAAGAATAAGTTGAAGTCACAAAAAAAGTAGATTTGATAGGACACCAGAAAAACTTCCTGGTGTTACAAATGTTAAACAATGCCTTAAGGATGTACTGAACTCTCCTTCAATGGAGATGTTTAAAACAAAGTGGCTGGACAGTTATATGACAGGTTCTTAGGTCTTTTACATTAATGATTCTATGAAGCCACCAAATAACACTCCTTAACTTTGGGGAAATTCCCAGTATTTCACATGTGCTTGGTGTTCTAGATGCAAGTTTTGCTGGCGGTTAAACTGTTCAGTCAAAAGATACATACATATTAATTAAATATTATGTGCACTGAGGCCATTGTTAGATTCTCAATGCCCCTGCATTTCTCACAAGTCACATAATAAGTGTGAAACATGTTGAATTACTGCCTGCAGTCTGATTGTATAAATAAAATAACCTCCAATGTCTTGTCTTTTCCCTATATTGATTTTAATATATACCTATTATTATATAAAATTGATGATTTAGGAGATTTTAGAAAGTTTTATTTCTTTACTTCTATGTTAATAAATTAACTTTTGAGCTATGCAGTGTTCCAGCTCACCAAGAACAAATGCACATGTATCTCTGTCTTTACTTTCAAGATATATTGCATACCAACTACAAATTATTTCATAGGAAAATATCTCAGGCATAAAAACAAAGAATATAAATACAGTAACGGAAGTGTTTTGGTTTCTGGTTTTGTGGTTGGTTTTTCTACTTTCAAATAACTTTTGTGACTCCTGGTGACAATCTAAATTTTTCCCTGAAGTTTTATTGACAAGTTTTCCAGAAACATGCCTTTTTACTGCCTCATTCCTAGGGTTGATAGTAATACATAATTTATAACAAAAGTAATATATACCATTCCTGAAAGCAATTCCCAAAAATAAAAGAATACTACTTATGTTAATGTAACTTTTATGTCATTTCTTAATATGATTTGAAAAGTACATATTTGTATGCATAATGAATTTGAAAATAACAGGAGACACTGTGTACAACATATGTTGGAGGAGAAAAAATAAAACAGAATTTATTCTAAGTTGGAACATTATGTTCCTAGACTTGTTCTCTATCAACTTTTCCCCCCAATATATGCTTAAAAGTTCAACATGTGATACATGGAATTTATTAACCTATACAATTCTAGCTCAGACACTTTCATTTAATTAATATCTTAAAACAATTCAATACAATTTTCCTCAAATCAAAAAAGGAATCAACAACATTAAAAAAATCTTGATTACTCCAATACATTAGTGGTCAAATATATGTTAGGGAAAATTATAAACAAAAAGTTTAATCAAAGTTATTTACTACATACGAAATGATTTTGTTTCAGTGTTCATGTACACATTCAGAAGTCAAAGTCAAGAACTTCCCTAATTGTCATTAAGGCATTTTAAACTGTATATAAACAATTATACTCCCACTTCCTTGACCTAGACTTTGTTTTAATATATAAGACCAGGAGTGATAGGTGTTACAATTCAACACATTCTGAAGGGCAATCTCGATCAGTTAAGAGTGATCAAGACAGAAATTTTTGCTTCTTTTCATTAATTATTTCCACTAAGGAAAAATATTAATTCTAGGAAGTAATATGATTAACTAATAGCAAAAATATTAAGTAATATACTTCTCTGATATTTCTGCTCAAACTGTCGCCAACTAATATTAACACCGGGAGACGGCCACTTAAAAGAATGAAGAAGAGAATGCCAAGCCAGCAAAGAGATATTGTCCTATTTAAAATCTACGATAATCTAAAAGTTCCAAATCTATTGGAACTTTATTATGTCCAAAGATTCCAGACAATGGAATCCTACATTTTGACAATGTTCCTACATTAGTTTCAAGAATCTGTTTAAGAATACAAAAATGTTATTATTAAATGTTGATCTATATAGGTAAACATAAGTTGAACTGGAAGGAAGTCAGGAAACTGAAACATTTATATAGTCCTGCTGTCATACAATGGGCATTTTGTCCGTGATTATTATAAGGATATAAATTTAACTAAATAAAATAAAAGAGCTTAATATAAAAAATGTCCTCTGTTTGAGCCATTATTGTATTTGACTTCAGACATGAGTTTGGCCAAGAGTTTCTAATAAGGGGCTTAAAAGGAATATCCTGGAGGCTGGAGCCCATTTTTAACTTAGGACATCTAAATATATTCGCCATACATGGTATGGCATACTTTTCTTTTTCTGTTAAGTCCCAGTCTCATTCTCTCTTGTGTTTACCTTCAGAGACTTCAATATCTGTGGTAGTCCTGTAAGAGTATACACTCTTGTTTGGTGAGATTCCATGTACACTTTTTAAAAATTTGGCTAGGGTAATCAGTCAGGAAGTTCCTCCTCTTAGCAAATGTATTGCTGGTTCCTTGTTCTATTGTACTAATTAACAGAGGTGTGCAGTGCAGTAAGTTCCCTGCAGCTGCCACACGATCCTGCTTTATGAGGTACTGTACCTTATTCACGTACATTTTAAAACACTTCCTCAAAACAAGTCCAAAGCACAAGACAGTTCTATTAAATAGACAGTCAAGTATTCAGTCTAGTACTCTGACAATTAATTTACTTTATAATAAATACAACTGCATTTATATAGTCTGGCCTTTTGAATTATATTTTTTAAAAAATTTGTTTTATATTTATTGCATGCTGCACTATAATAAAGTGACCTGGCTCTAAATGAGCTGAAGTAAATAAAAACACTGTAAATGGTACAGTAAACCTGGTAATGTGTAAGTAACATGACTTGTAAAAAAAAAAGTTGACATTTAGCCTTTGATTAGCTACTGACCAAATTGACATTATAACTTATGTTATCTATATATTAACAATCTCTAATATCTATGTTAACAAAAATGGCTGAGCTAATTTATATTTACCAAAAACCTGGGCCTCAGGCCTCTAAATCATTCCATGTATTCCTCATTTAGCAATCACAATACCCAGTCATTAAGCAAAGCAGTCACTGAGTGAAACCATGACTTTGCTTATATTTGCTTACTTCAGCTTCCCTTTGCTTTACACCAGGGGTTCCCAACCTTTTCTATACCCTGCAACCCTACAACGCTTCTGATATATTCTCACACCCCTTTTAAAAAATAATTAATTAGATGCATATAATTATACATATACCCTATAATTTTGAAAATTCTAAATCCACATTTTCACACCTCCTGGAATATTGTCTCACATGCCTGGTTGGGAACCCCTGCTTTACACACTTGCGTAGATCATAAATGCAAGAATTTGCCACAAAGTTACTTCATCATTATTACAACTATGAATGGTTGCTGCACAGCACAGTCACTAAATAACTACGGTATTTAAAACTGGTATTTAAAATTGCCCTTAATTATTTCATTAATATTTCACCTAGAAGTATAAGAAGTATATAAAGTTCATTTAGGTTTCTTCTCTCTACATAATATTAGAACTACGATTTTTGCAGTTGTTGTAGCTGCTGGACATTTCAAGCTGATTTTAAACAATCATGATCCGATATTCCAGGGATGTCAAACTCAAGGCACCCAGGCCAAATTCACCCCAAGGGGTGCTTAGATCTGGTCTGCCAGGCTGCCCTGGAAACAGCAAAGGACTGGCCCATGTTGCCTCTGCCAGGTCCATTTTTGCTGGCAGAGGGTTGCAGGAGGCCGAAAACAGGGTGTGTGGGGCTGTGGAAGGCCAGCCCAGTTCCATTTTCTCTGCCAGAGGGCCAGCAAAACTAAAAACAAAACAAAAGTAGAAATGTTTCCCCTTTTGCATTTGAGCATGCAAGAAGGGACAGGAACGGAGAAAGGGAAAGAGGAAAGAAAAAGAACAAAAGATGGAAAGACAGCAAGGAAGGAAAAAGGAGGAAAGAGGGAAAGGAAAAAGAAAGGAGAATGAAGAGGAAAGGAAAAGAAGAAAAGGAAAGAAGATTATAATGAGAGTGAGGGTCTCAGGGAAATTCTGCTTTAGCACTTGGCAACCACAGGTTCCCCCCCCCCCGACATCAGTGGTGTCAGGATGGCCATGCCCATCCTGGCCACACCCTAATCCACACTCCCCCTTACACACACACCGAGGTCAAACACAACCCTGATGAAGTCAGGTTTGACACCCCTGTGATAATTATATTTGGACTGTGCTGTTTCTAATTCTCTGGGTGTTGAATTACAACTCTTGTGCATCTGCCAAATTTGCTTGGATTAATAAGAGTCTATAAAACATGGACAATCATAGACCTCCATCTCTGAACATACAATATATTGATTTGTCTACTAAATTATTACTTTTATTATTGTTTAGGTGGTGGTGATGGAGGTGGTTATTAAAACAATTTTAGGAGTTTTTCTCTAAAAGAAATTTTCACACAAGTAGTTAACAGCCTTCATAATGTTTTACAAACAAAAAAAAACTTTTTGTAGAAAAGTTTAGAAACTCTGTGTTTGTCTTTCATGCTTATCCTTGTTATTGTATTTAAAGTAAATATAATATTCTGATTATATTTTCCCAGAATATCTATTACAAAACCTAAATATGAAATGTGTTCCAAACTTTGCATTTTCACCTGCAACTCAGAAATATCTGCTAGAACAAATACTGTAATATGTGAAACACAGGTAGTCCTAAACTTGCAATTACAATTGGGACTGGAAATTTGTCATTAAGCAATGTGGTCACTAAGTGAGCCATCATGTTACTGCATCTGATTTTACCACCTTTTTTGCCTATGCAGTTATTAAGCAAGACAGCACATGATCACGGTTTCCAACCTTCCCTGTCAGCTTCCCCATTGACTTTGCTTGTTGGAAGCAGGTGAGAAAGGTCACAAATAGAGATCATACAACCTTACAAGGTTGTAAGTACATGCTTGTTGCCAAGTGAAAAAATTGCAGTCACATATCTGCAGGAACAATGCAACGGTCCTAAATGCAAGGTAGTGAGTCACTTTTTTCAATGCTGTCATATTGTAATTCCAAACAGTCACCAACCAAATAATCATAAATCAAGGACTACTTGTAGTGATCACCTGCATATAACCTGTAATGAAATAATAATAAAATATCAGCAATCGGCAACTAGTCAAAAAGCTTTACATTTTAAGGAATGTGTTTATTCCATAAGATTTTCCTACTACAAATATGAATTTGGTTATATGAACCTTCAAAAGTAGATATTTGAATTGAAAATTATTCAATTAAATCTCTGGATCTAATCAATTTTTCATATTAGATCAATCTCATTAAATCAAATTGTTATCTACAAATACATTTGTACTTCATTGTGAATCAAGTTTGTAAATCAAAGTGAATTCACATCAATGCAATGATTTTTTTTCTGTTCAACAGAAAATTTTCTATAATACTGTACATGAAAATAGATTTGTTAGAAAGCGTTTAACGACAACGAACCATTAGTTTTCTTTGATTGGTCATTTTTAACGTTAATAAAAAAACTACCTGAGTCTTATTCTTATGAACAAATATATATATGTTCTATATGAGTTGTCACTTTTAATTTTTGTTCTGTATTTCAGTTCTTGGGAGATACTTTCCCAAAGAGTAATTTAAGATGAATTATACATTATAGTTATTCACTTTTTGCATTACAATTTAAATAACAGAAAATTCACATATTCTGACTCCCAGTCTTTTCCAAACAACAACCCTATGAGGTGCGTTGGTCCAAGGTTACCCAACTGGCTTTTATGGCTGAGGCAGGACTTGAATCATGGTATCCCATTTTCTACCCTGGTGTCTTAACCACTAGATTAAATAGGCTTAAGAAACCTATAGAAATGGCTGTTTGTGTAACTGAAGAAAGACCATTATAGAAGAAAACATATAGTTCAGAGTTGAACCATGGAGTCCTCTTTGAGCCTGTTATTTGCTTGTAAACATTTCATTATCCAACTAAGTATCCAGCTATATAACATCATCAGTGCTGGACCATTTCAAGTTTTCAATTATAATGCATTCTTTCTGCAACAGTAATTTTTATATTATATTGAAATTTATGTCCTCAGCAAGTAAGCATAGTTTTTAAAAAGTTAATTCTTTCATAACTGGATCCTGTGCATATTTCAATAACCAATTCTAATGCAAAAAACATCATAGCAGTTTATCTCCAAAATATTTTTTTTTAAAAAAAACATACAAATGGGGCTGAATTCCAAATGCAGTAGCAGAAGATACTCCAACAAAATTAGTGACAGGTTTATGAATGGACACATCAACAGGTTCATGGAAGCTTTTATGCTTCTGCAATGCCAAAATAATAAATAAAAGTTCAGAAAATGGATTAAACACTATATCTCCAAGGACATGATCTGCTTAATGAATGAAAGCTGCTTTATTTTGATAACCTTATTCCACTTCTCTTGTCAGGGTTCCTAACTGCAGGCTCTACTAAAATAAATAAGCAGTATCTTTATATAAATGCAACAAATGTAGCAACTTAAATATTGGGTGTTTATTTTAAAAGACACCTTTGAAAACTGAGAAACAGATGTGAATGTTGAAGAACTGCCAATAGTTTATTTTAGAGTCACAAACCTCATAAAAGCCAACAGAGCTTTAACTTTCACTCATCCATAAACTATAAATGTTAAATATCCCATTTCTAACTGTGTTAACAGCACTGTCGCTCTGTAAGACTAGATATCATTTACTAAAAATCAATATGAGATATCCAAGTGATTATTTCATCTTCTGCTATAGTAATAAATTAGCACAGAATGTTTAAAACTTAAGTCACAAAAAGATCCCAAAATTTTTGAAAGGTTATATTCATTTTACTATCAATATAGAATATTCTCATTTATTCAGCTATTTCAGTTTTGCCACAGCAAATCTTTCATTCGGAATCACCAAATCATATATAACTGGATGTAATTCATTTCTAAATTCTTATTTTCTCCCTGAACTTCTGGTACAGATAGAGGTGAACACTGCCAAATGCTTCTGCATTAACTCCTGCACACCGTGACTTGAATAAGGGTTCCATATAAAATGCTACCTTCTCTACAGAGGGAATATGTTTGCATGATTTAGATATGAAAGTGATTTTTAAAAAAACATATATTCTAAATAATAAGATAATTCATTTCCAGTGCAATGTAGATCATCTCATTGACACTCTGTAAGAGACATAGCCCCTTTTTCCACATGTCAAACCCAACTGCTAGCAAGGTAATAGGGTTAGACATTCACACGTCAGCTAGAAAAGAAATGCAATCTGTAGCTGCACTTTAATGTTGCACAATTAAAAGGGATTAATATCAAATCCTCTTCTTAACAATAATCCATTTATAATCCATTAAAACTGAGAAAAAAATTAAATCTATTTTTATAAAACATTGTATTTGGAAAAGCAACAGATAGGCCGTGCAATCTTATGGGATAGAGCAATATCCCATACAGTACTGTACGTGGGACAACTGAACTTCACTTATAGATGATACAGTTCTGTGTGGATGTTGAAACCATAGGGTTGGGTGGAATCTGAAGGGAATTTGAGCAGGAAAGTTGGGGGAAGGAATTAGAAGAATCAAACTTCATCATTGCAAAGGATGAACTCAATGCTAGAACTACTCATCCTCAGGGGTGGGGAGCCTCTCACTTCTAGATGTAACAGATACAGCTGCCAGAGGTCTCATCTTTCAAGAAGGATGTGACAAACTTAACAGAAAAGGCAGGAAGAAGGATAAGAGGACCAGTATGGCAAAAAGGCAGAAGCGAGCTAAAGGCAAAGCAGGCCTGTGAACCTACAGAAGCTCCCTGCGGACCAGTGGAAGATACAAGGACTCCCTAGGTAAGCCTCTCAAGTAGACTCAAGACCTCCTAACTCCTCCCCTCTTCTATGGGCTGGGGGGGGGGGAAAGATTTGTCAAAACGAGGAAAGAAGGATAGGGAGGAAAAGTAGAAGATGACTGAGCACTTAAAAGAGGAGAGAAGTGGAGTTAAGGGACTTCCAGAGCTCAGAGACTCTTGCCCCAAGGCAAGGCGGACCCAAAGGACGACTCCCGCGGGCCAGCGCTCTCTCCCTTCTACAGGGGAAGGGTGGGAGGGCTGCCCTTGCCCCCCCCCCCCGCCGGTGTGGTGGAGCCCCCGTACCAGGTTCAACACGGTCTC
>JANHFP010005591.1:305942-318063 GCA_032468135.1 Calamaria suluensis | reverse complement strand
ATAATAATAATAATAATAATAATAATAATAATAATAATAATCTGCTAAACCCCTGCAATGTGCATAACATCTCAGTACTCAAAGGCAGTCAGGGACAAGGGATGAAATGGTAGTCACTTTTTTCAAATAAAGTTTCTTCTTCTCTTGGAGGGCCTAGCTGTGAAGGAAGAGAAGTCCTTTTAATTGAAAAAATGTTTCTTGTACAACAGAGACTACAACTCTGCTTGCTTGCCTACTGTTATCACTGCCACTACTCCTTACATTTATCACAAGCAAAGGCAGACCCAGAACTCTTAGCAATGCTAGTATTGGAAAGTATTAATGTCACTGAGGAAAGAGGACCACATTTCCTGAGGTCCACAAATTCAGAATACTAAACATCTTTCTTTTTCTTTTTCCAAATATATTTTATGGGTTTTTACATATAATAGGGAAAAGGTATGTGGATATAAAAATAATTTTAGTACAGCAGCCTGTTATTCGAGGTTATATTGTCAATATCTATGATAACATACAATACGTCATACTTGTATTATTTCCTTGTTTCAAAGTTTGACTCACTCTATATATAATATGTCAATGCATTCATAATATGTAATAAGATATTTATATTTAATGTTATATTGAGATTCTACCGGATCTTTCCTGCCCTGGAAAATTTAAATATGCACACAAATTTTTGTGGACTCCAGTTTACATCTGACCACTTCCACCTTTTGCCAGACAAACATTTCAATCATTGTTTTCTATCCTGTGATCTCAGCTTCCTGGGTGATGCTCACACACACACCGCTCCCGGGGGTGACCTCTGGCCTCCATCCTTCCCCTGTCTAACATACTTCCACCATCACTTCCTCCTGTGGCCCCTAATTGTTCTCCCTCTAGAAAGGTATTATGATCTTTTAAGAAGGTTTCCACCTCCATTGTTGTATTTATTATAGTGTTATTTCCCTCCCAGAAAATGAGCAGACCTTATGGCATCATCCATCTAAACACAATTCCTTTAAGAAACAATTTATTTGATAAAAAATAATATTTACATCTAGTGTCCCTTATCTTTATAGGAATCTGTTTAAGAACTGCAATTTCCTTGTCTCTATACTTCAGAGCCCTCCCCCTTTGCGCTCTCAGTACCTCATCTCTTATGGACCTCCTGAGAAATTTAACATGGGGACATTGTGTGTTCTGGCATAATTTGAATTTATTCTATAAACTTGATCAATGTCCCACCCACCTCAATTGGTATTTCTCTCTCCCAATAAACTCTTCTAATAGTGTACTCATTACATCTTTAAGGTCTTCACCCCCTTCTTCTATCACATTTTGAAATCTTAGAAAGGCATTTTTTCAAGATCCATATTGGCAACCAAGTTCTCCAACTCCTATTTTTCTTTTTGAACTGCCCAAACCTCCCTCTCCAACCCCTCTGCCCTTTCCTCAACCTTGTCAACTTTCTGTTTATTTTCAATTGCCATCTGCTGTACAGATTTCAAATCCTTTTTTTAATTCTGCAAAATTATTTTTAACATCCTTCTTCAGGGTTGTTATGTCCCAATGTGTAGCCTATTGACCTTGTTATTGTCTCTTTTTTAGATCTTCCATCATTTGCATCAATTTCTGCATTTCTGTTGGTCCTGGCCCAGTCTTTTCTTGTTGTACATAAGATATTAAATGACTCTGAGTGGTGGGGCTGGATGTAGATGAAGAAGGTGTGGATGCTGACATAAAAGGCTGACATTTCTGGCCCCTAGGCATTTCCTCAATTTTCTTCTCTTGCACAGCAAATAAACAGAAGATCTTTAATTTTAATAGCCTCCAATCAAATTGGCAGCCAAGGACAGGCACAGACAAGGCCACAGAGAAAATATTCAAAAGCTCAGTAAATCAGAAAGCCCAATTTTGAAAGAGGAACCAAAAGCCAAACAGGAGAGATCTCCAAGTACAGAAACAATCCTTGCAGACAATAACATCTCCAGGACAACCAGTCTCAGCATACATCCAAGGTCTTTATGTTTATAAACATTAGATAAGTTGTTGCGCCAGAATTTTTCTTTCCCACCGAGACCTCAGATGGAAGTGACACAAAATCATTCCACACACAGATGCCAGATGTCAGCCATCTTCACCCCCCTGTCACAGGTGGGTGGGGCAAGCAACACCCACTCAGCCAAGAACAAAGCTTTCAAAAAACATCAAATGTTTAACTTTATAATCCAAAATTCTTGGTTCTGACAGTGTCCATCCTTAATTAAGTCATTCCCTCCCTTTAGTGCCTGCCAAGAGAGAGATATTCTATACCGCTGCTTGCTTCATGGAGGGGGAGGGAAAATCTCCCTTTCCCCCTCCAAAGTTTTTCTTTGGTGTTCAAAGCAGGGTCCTCTTAAAACCCAAGGCAGCCATCTGGCTTCACTTCAACCGAAATAAAATCTCACCTTGAATACACAGCTACTTCCACATCACTTTCACTTTCTCCTGCAAGCAGCTCAACTAGAAATGGTACCTGCAGCAATCAGTTGTTGGGCACCTCCGCAGACTCCAGCTCCTAGGGCTAAGCTGGCAACCCCAGTGTGATCACCATCTCTCCAGGTGTCCCAGCAGATGCCCCCTAGGTCGGCTGCCCCTCCAGGGCAGCCTTGGCTCCAAAGAACCCACCAAAAGCACAGATCCAGTTGCCGGGATGAGGAGCCATCCTGAAGCGTGACAGTCCACCTCACTAACCCGGAAGCTTGTCCTACATCTTTCTTTTTTCTTAAACACACAAATAGGCTCATGAAACACAGAGCCTTAGCAGAAATACAACCCAATTTCTGTTAGAAAACATTAACAAAGAAAAGAGAAAGGAAAAGTACAAAAACAATTAATGGTAAAGGAATGTATAAAAATTGTGAGAGTCTTCCTGTTAGGAAGGGGAACTTGGGTGGGAGATGAGGGGGCTGAGTGCAAATACGTGGATGCAAATCCTTACTAGGAGAGCTGATTTATTTTCTGCTGATTGTGTATTGGTCATATCCACAAGGACAATCATTTGTCAAGAGGCTAATCTTCTGAAGCAACCCTTTTGTGAATCCAATAGCTACATGCTCTCAAAATTCTAATAAGGCCAAGAGTTTAACACTTCTTTTGAATTTGCCTAGCTTTTTGCACTATATTAGCCTCCTGGGTGCTTACATACTGATCGCACCATCACTTTTCATTCATTTCTTTATCTTTTGTGTTAGTGAACACTGTTCTATCTTGAAAACTCAGTGGGCACAAACTGAGGTGAGACAAGGTAACAGTCAACAAATGTTTAATGCTAAAAACAATAAGGCACTTCACATGGCTTCTAACTCTCCCAGCTGCGTGCAACTTGACAGCTCCTTAAATAGGGAAGTTGTCCAATTGGTGGCCCAATAGGGAAGCTGTATTCTCCTGTTCTAATGTTTCTCGCATCTTGGCCAACCAGACATCTCGGGCTGTTGCTGTGCTGACATTGTAGGTGTGAGAATTTAGCAAACACATTTATAATACTTCCCTGGAACTACATTCAGCAGATCTCTGCTGGGTTCTATTGACCTAATATTTAAAGCTACTATAAATTATGACAGTGGGATAAGAGAGGCATATTGTAAAGTCCTTTTATATAGTCTCAGTTAATAAACTCAAAATCCTATGAATGTCATATTCTGTAGAGGATTATTCAATCAATGAAGCCTAGCTACAATTTCTACATGCTAAATTTATGTCCCACTAAACTTACATGGATTTGTATCTGAGTAGATGAGTTTGCACTGCCAGTTAAAGTGGACATCAGTGTAAATGTTAAAAAAGAAACCCAAATTTATTCTGAGCTATTGGGCTAGAATTATTAGTCTTTACTAATTTTAAAAGTAGCTTTTATAAAAAGACAACAAAATATAACAGAATACAAATATTTCCAGGTTTATTTAAAATTTAGAATTCATTTTTCATTAAACACACAGTTTAGCATAGAATATAGTCCAGCTAAAGATAAGGAACATTTATAATTTCTGCACTGTCCTAATTTTCAGAAGTGGGGAACAACAGTACTTTGTTTTTATCATGTAGGTCAGTGTATCAAGGATGTCAACATTAGAAGCAAAAAAGCTCCTACATTTATGCCAGGGTATGATAGTATTAGAAAGAAGCCCTGAAGCTTCTTCATGTCATTGGATTTTTGATGAATGTGTAATTTCCCAGCTAATATAATAAGCTCTACCCTTCAACAGTTTTATTATATCTGTTATTTTATGCATGACATTGACAGCAAATCAGTGGCAACCTGCTACAACGTTCTATCAATTCAGTTTCTTTACCACAACTTGAAAATCAAGAGATTTTTTTTTCTCTTGCACTTCTTCATGTCATGTTTATGACTGGGAACAGCTATAAAGCACTTAAAAGCCAAACAGGGAATAGAGCATCAGTCAAACTTAAGCAGGTGAAAGCTGGGTAAACCAGTGGATTAGGCTGTCAAGGAAAGGTGAAGATCCATTAGCAAGGCACTGAAGATCCATTAGCAAGTGAAGGTCACAGGGAGCAATCTGGGTAAATATGGACAACATCAAGTAGGAGTCATGTGCAGTTGAGCTAAGGAGTACAGTTAATAGCAACAATAAGGTCCATAAGAAATAGCTTTAAACATAGGCCAAAAGCTATCTTCCTAGAATCCAGCTGTCAAAAAATGTGTGAGAGTTGCATACACTGAAAGGCTCTGTTTTCATTGCTCACTTGATCTTGACTCTTGTTCTTAAAATAATCAGTGGTCTCTAAAACTACTATCATGATAATAATTAGAAACCAGCAATTATTTTGCGCCACCAATTTCTTCTAAATAGCATTGTTTGGCTCATTCTTGTTTTTATTTTGTAATTCTGAAGCCCTCTGGTCATTTGGACCCATCTAAAAAACTATTTCAGAAGAAATAGTTTCAGAGACTGGAAACATCACGGTGAGATCAGCTGGAGAATTAGCGAGCTCCGTGGAGCTTCATGAAAATCCAGCTGGAAACTCAGCTATTGAGGGCTCTTTGGACTGGAATCATCCTGTAGGGATGGTGAAGAAGGGGAGGCGGCCCAGATGGACCAAAGAAATGGGCAAGTTCCTCGGATAGTCTTGACTCGACAGTAAAGGGAGGCGGTCTGTGCGTCCGCCATGAAGCTGGGGCTCTGGAAAGAAATATTGAGCTGGAGAGAGAATTTGGGCAGAATCTTGTTATTGAGCAAGTCTGTGACCAACTGACAGGTAAAGGGGAAAAAAAACCTTAGTTCATTTTAAAATACCTAAAAATAGATTAAGCAGCTAATTGGTGTGCTGGAGCAGAATAGAGAGTGAAAAGGAAAATGAGAAAGACTGCCACCCAAAAGCCAAGAAAAAAGCTATTAAGACTTGCAGTTCAGAACTGGGAAAATTCTATTAAAATACTTTAAAAATAAACCCGATTGAAGCAAGTTTTATTGATGATTTCAATAATTGACAATTGTTGAAACATGGAAGGAAAGAAAGACAAAGAAACAGGGAGGAGTTAAAACAGTAACCCAGAGAACAAAGGGAAAAGAAAAAAGTGTCAGTTACCAGAGAGATAGAAAAAAAACATGTGGATTTAAAAATCAGTTACAGTTTGAATGCTTTGTTTATTGTGAATTGTGAAATTGTGGACTGTAAAAGAACGTTAACACAAGAAAGAGAGTTTTTTGAAGAACTTAAACTGACTCTGGAGATTCTGATAAGAATCTTTCTGAATTTCTGGGGAGGCTTTGTTTGGACTGACTATGGGAAAGACTGAAAATATGACAAGAAATAAGAGATTTGATCTTAACAACACATGGTTCTCTTAAGAGAGACCTGAGAGAAATTATTCGGACACCGAAAGAACCAGAGAAAAATGAGAAGGAACCAGAGGCTTTCTTTGAACTGACTGATCAAAACAAGAAGTCGAAAGAGCAACAGGAAAAAAAGATGGAGGACAAGAATATTGTTGTTATAAAGGCATTGGAAAAGAAAAATGCTGTTATTGAAATTATGGAACTGTGTGATGGTGAAATTAAAATTGGATATAAGTAAAATGATACGGGACTGGTAGTGTAAACAGAAAAAAATAGAAGGGAGACTTATTTTTTAAAGAAAAACAAGGGGAAAAAAGAGTAAGAACAGATTAGCGAGTGATCTGGGAAGAAGTGGGATGGTAACCGATTCACAGCTGAGAGGAAAAATACAAGCAAAAAGAATTAACAGATATAAATACTGGGGAAAAAGAAAGATACACAGTGTAGATTATGGCAGGAAACACAAGAAAATGGGTAGACACAGAAATAGTCAATGAAGAAATGCAGGAAGTTTGATTTCTAGATGTGTAATTAAATATGTGAAACTGCGTTGTATTATGTATTTGTCTGCTTTCTTTAGTGAAGGGATGGATATTTTAAAATGTAAAGAAAAAGAACCAGTTTATTACAGAAAAGATTTAAAATGAAATACAATAGGGGGATGATTTCTTAACAAGTAGGTGAGATTAAAGAGGGAGAAATTGTAATCTGTAGGATTTGAAAAAAATCTTTTTTTCGGTTTTACTTAATAATCTTAAATTTACAGCTAAAAGGTTTTGGGTGAATACTATTAAGGTTTATAACATAAGAAGAGAGATGTGACATAGATGTAAAAATAGGGGAAAGAGTATTTGGCAAGAATTAATTAATAAAAAATAACATTATGTAAGCAAATATTAAGCGGTATGAGATTGTACTTGGGCAATGTTCTGCACAAAAATTATGTATGTTTTGAGTTTTGGTGTGGAAAATTAAAAAAAACTAGTATCAATAAAAAAACTATTTCCTTGCTCATTCTGAATGAGCACAATATATGAGGGTGGGGAAATTCTGGGAGTTGAAGTCAATATATCTTAATATATCTTAAGTTATCGAGGCTGATAAATACTGTTGCAGACAGCTTATATACTAGTGCAGTGTTTCTCCACTTTGGCCTCTTTAAGATCTGAGGACTTCAACTCCCAGAATTCTGGGAGTTGAAGTCTGCATATCTTAAAGGGGCCAAGATTGAGAAACACTACACTAGGCACACCATCCACCTCCTGGTTCCATTTCATCAGACCTAATAAGTTATGCACATGAATGTATCTTTGCAGGGCATAGTGAGCTGAAAGTTTATATGTGTCCATGTTTCTTTTTTAATGGAATACTGGAAGTTAAATATGGAGAGAGGAAAAGTGCTAAGTGCTAAGAGGATAGCATCAGAGTGCAAGCAAGAAACATTAAGACTGATTTTACACATTAGAAATGGCAGCTATTATGCCTTATCTTAAACAGTAAGGCTATTATTATCAGCCATTATGTGATGCATCATCAAAGATAAATGCCTCTTATCATACAACCATGGACTCTAAAGGACAACTAACTACAAAGGTGACTGCAATGTTATAATTATTCCTATCTTGGCCTCTTCCTCTATTTAGGAGTTGTCATTACTAGAGTAATAATAGCAGTGAACATCCAAGTTAGCAATGCAAATGCTTAATTTGAGTTAATGTTTGTGCTTCAGATGACCTTTCTCCCAAAATTTGACTGTACAAATGTAATGGTCACAACTACACTTTAGCTTTGCAGTGTTAACAATAGAAGTAGAATCCTGGATAGAACTTCAAAATGTATTTTGTATTTCAGACACTATTTCAGACATCACTACAATAGAGAGGGTCCAGAAATATTTCACTAGAAGAGTACTTAACTCCTCTGCTCAAAATAAAATTCCCTATACCACCAGGCTTGAAATGTTAGGTCTGGACAGCTTCAAACTACACCACCTATGCTCTGATCTAGGCTTAGTTCATAAGATTATTTATCAAAATGCCCTACCTGTAAATGAGTACTTTAATTTTAAGCACAACATCACAAGGGCTATCAATTGATTCAAATTCAATGTAAATCACTCTAATATTGACTACAGGAAGTACGACTTCTGCAATAGAGTTATAAATGTCTGGAACACCCTACCTGATCCTGTTGTTAGTCTCACTAATCCCCATGCTTTTTCCCTGAAACTGTCTACTGTGGACCTTTCACATTTTTAAGAGGTCCTTAAGGGGGTGTGCATAAGTGCATCTGCGTGCCTACCATCCCTGTCCTACTGTTCCCATCTATTTTTAATCATCCCATTTGTTTTGCCTATTTATATCTTTAATTGTGCCAATATTTGTGCCAATTTCTATGTTTATACTGTTACTTGTTTCCTTGTATTTGTTGACAAATTAAATAAATGAATAAAATAAATAAATAAAATAGATGAAGGGTTACTGACAAGGGATGGACTGCACTTCACAAGACCTGGAAACAATATATTCAGAAAATGACTGGCTCATCTTATCCAAAGGGCTTTAAACTAAATTGAGGGGGGAGGGGAGCCAATCTTCATGATCTATAGAACTTAATTCGAAGGAAAAAACACTAGATAACCAATCACATAAGGAGGAAGTAAAGAGAAAAAAGAAAGAAAAACATAATGAAACAGGGAGTAATGGAAAGGATGGAAATCCCACTTATAAACCAGGAGATAGAAGAAACATATCCAAGAGTCAGACCAATGAAGGACTCAAATGTCTGTATACTGATGCTCATAGTTTAGGGAACAAAAAGGGTGAACTTGAAGTATCAGTACATGAAGGCAGATATGATATGGTTGCCATTATTGAAACTGGTGGGGTGAAACTCATGATTGGAATGTTCTGATGGAAGGATAGAAACTATTCAAAAGAAACAAAACTAACAAGAGAGGAGGTGGAGTCATCCAAAAGGTAGAGGAGGGAACTTGAGCGAAAAAAACTATATTGGACCTAATTTTTTACTAATAGAGAAGAAGTGATAGAAGGAGTTGAAGTTGCTGGAACCTTGGGTGAGAGTGACCAGGTCATACTGTAATTCAATATAATGCAAACACAAGGAATAGAATATACTCCAACCAGTGTTTTAACTGCTTTTAACAAACTCAGAGAGAGAGCTTAAGCAAAATTTCATGGATAAAAATCCTAAAGAACAAAACAACTTAAGAAGCATGTAAAACACTGAAAAATATGATTATAAAAGCCCATTCCAACAAGAAACCAGCATAAACCAGCATAAAGATCTCTCTGATAAAATGAGATACAAAAAGTATAAATACAAAAAAAAATGGAAAGAAAAATACATAATTAGACAGAATATTAACAGATAGTTCGAATCTGCAAATACGCAGTCAGGAAAGCAAAGGCTCAGAATGAACAAACACATGCAACAAAAGTCAAAGATAATAAAACAGTTTCTTTCAACATATAAATGACCAGAAAAAAGTTAAGGAAACAGTTAGTCCTCTAAAGAGAGAAGCTAGTGAACTTCATTTCCGGCAGTGCTCAGGGATGGTTGCATTGGGACGAAGCTCTTCCCGGGTGACTGGATTCCCCCCCTCTGGTGGGCTCTCTGGAGCTGAAGGTCACCTTGCAGGGGCAACTGTCCTATGGGGTGCACTTCTGGATTGACAGGGGTGATGGCAATTGCCCTGAATTGCCCAGAGAAGCCCTAGGAGACGCTTGTGGATTAGAGATGCAACTTTGTTTTGATTGAGCTGCCAGTCTGGATGACTGCTCCGGTGGTGAGTGTTCCAGTTTGTGGATTCTAACAAAAATTTAGAGGGGAGTGGATTCTGCTCCCCTTGAAAGAGAATGCCAGTCTGAGTGGAATGAAGAAATGTCTATGGTAACTATTTTTATATTTCTTTAAAAGAGCATGGTAGATTACAAATTTTGGAGAATGTTTGGCTGGTGTTTACAGCAAGTTGAGTGGCAGATCCCCCTAGTCCCAAAGGGGACCAGCAGGGTGGGCCTCTAATCCCCAGAAGGAATGTTTTACTATTTTTTTTCTGCCTCGCTCTCATTTCCCTTCTTGTTGGCCCCAGTGGAGAAAAGAAAAACAAAGTTGGTCACCTTGAATTTATCTGCTAAATGAGATAACTCTGTCTGAGAACTGGGTTCAAAGTGATACAGCTGTGCAGCTGCAAGATCTACTCTCCTGAGTCAGGCTGGCACTCCCCTGTCTTGCTGTCTTTGCCTACATCCCAAACCTCAGGGGAAAAAAAAGTACATTTGGACTTTTGGGTGCTCCTCTGACTTTTGGAATTATACTTATCAAGAACTAGTTTTCTTTAGTGTTGTGGAAATCTATCTATTTAGAATAATTGGAATATGGTTTAAAAACTGGTGGATTGTTTGCTGTGCTATTTAATTGACTCTAAGTTTGGAAAGATGCCTTCAACAGGGCCTAAAAAAACTGGCCTCATCCTCTTCATCAACCATTGCCAGTCCAGCTCAATGCACAGTCACTTCCTTTTTACAACAGAAGAAAATGGAACCATCACTTAAGGACATTATGCAAGCAATTGAGGTGATGAGAAAAGATATAACCAGGTTGAGTGAACAGATGAAGAAAGAGTCAGCAGAATTTAGACAAGACTTAAAAAATTTACAGCAAGCTACTACAGAAAATAAATATAAAATGGAAAAGATGGAGGAAAAGAGAGAATATAGTAAGGAAGTAATAGATGGTAGAGAGAAAGCCAAGTGGCTTAACTCATTCTTTGCATCAGTCTTCTCACAAAAGGCAACTGATGCCCAACCTATAACTGTAAAAAACAGACTAGAAATAAATATTAAAATAAGCAACAAAATGATAAGAGAACACCTGTTTGACCTTGGTGAACTACTGGGACCTGATGGATTACATCCCAGAGGTCTGAAAGAGCTGGCAGATGTCATCTCAGAAACAAAATATATCATATCTTTAAAAATTATTGGAGCACTGGGTAATACCAGAGGATTGGAAAAGAGCTGATGTGGTTCACATCTTTAAAAAAAAGCGGGGGGGGGGGAACCAGACCCAGGACACTACAGACCAATCAGCCTAACATCAATACCTGGGAAGATACTGGAAAACATGATATAAAACAGATCTGCAAACATCTAGAAACAAATAAAGGTATAACTAGTAGCCAGCATAAGTGTGTTAAAACAGATTATGCCAAACCAATCATTTCATTCTTTGACAAAGTGACTAAATTAGTAAACTAGCAAATTATGTAGACATAGTATACTTAGACTTCAGCAAGGCATTTGACAAAGTAGAGCACAACCTACTTCTTGGTAAGCTAGAAAAATGTGGAATCACCAGTAGATGGATTTGTAACTGGCTGACAAACCATACTCAATGGGTAGTCTTTAATAGTACCACATCCACATGGAGGGAAGTAAGTAGTGGGATACCACAAGGTTCTGTCCTAGGCCCAGTATTCAATATCTTCATAAATGATTTAGATGAGAGAATAGAAGGAGAACTTTTCTGCAGATAACAAAAAAAAAAATGCAGATAACACTAAACTGCAAACACCCTGAAAGTCAAGCTCAGTATCCCAAAAGATCTTGACAGATTTGAACAATGGGCCCTATCCAACAAAATGAAATTTAATGTGGAGAAAAGCAAAATTTTACACCTGGACCAAAAAAAATAAAGGTACAATTACAAATTAGGCAAAACCAGGCTTCAAAACTGTAGACTTTTGAGTCTTAGTGAACTATCACTTAAACATGAGTCAGCAGTCTGCAGCATAGAGCCAAAAAAGCTAATACAATCCTTGGTTGTATAAACAGAGGCACAGAATCAAAATCAATATTAGTACCACTTTATAAAGTCTTGATAAGTCACACCTGGAATACCGAATCTGGTTTTGGTCACCATATTATGAAAAAAATGTTGAGACTTTGGAAAAAGTGCAAAGAAGAGCAATTATTATTTCTCAGAACTGAACTCTCAACCATGTCAAAACGTCCTGTTATTGTTTTACATTTTTTATCCTTGCCCCATCTAATTCCAGGTATGCTACCTAGTCAACTGTCTCCCCTTATAATTTCTTTCTCACTTCTATTTCATTCTTATTCAGCTTTAAAAGGTAAAGGTTTCCCTCTCACATATGTGCTAGTCATTTCTGACTCTAGGGGGTGGTGCTCATCTCCATTTCAAAGCTGAAGAGCCAGCACTGTCCAAAGACGTCTCCATGGTCATGTGGCTGGCATGACTAAATGCCAAAGGTG
>JANHFP010005591.1:276805-289258 GCA_032468135.1 Calamaria suluensis | reverse complement strand
TAATATGTAATTGACAAAATAAATAAAATAAAATAACATGCTATGTGTAAAGGGCTAATAATTCCTTTGATGTTTATATTAGACAAGTGAAGTCTAATAGGTGATCCTGGTAGGATCCCAGCAACTAAAAATAAATGCCAAAGCCAACATTTAAAATGGAAAACTGAATGAATTTTTCATTTGAAAATTCATAACACTTGGAACCTACTTTATGGTAAATTTATCCTTATAGACTCTACCCTCAATTTCAAACTGTATTAACTAAACAAGGCCTATCAGGTAAGGTTGTCCACAAAGTGGCTAAAAAGCCAAGGTGGTAGCTATAGCTGTGTAGGACCAGAGAGTATTAATAATAATCCTGACAAATTCTAAGTTGTTAGCTCTTCTCCATCCTTTAAGAGAAGCTGAGGCCCAGAGAGAGCTTTGGGGAAAACTATATAAACTATAGCCGTTATTTCAGCATCCTTCCAAATGTGATTGGGGAATGAAAAAGGAGACATGGTATACTCTTGATATAATAAAAAACCTTCCCCTGACTATCCTGACTATGTCATGCAAATCAATCGATCAATCAGTTAATTCAATTTGTACACCACCTGATTACCAACAATTCTAGGTAACTCCTACAATTTCAACATGCAGAAATATGGTAATATCAGTGAAGAGAGTGGGAATCAGCTTGCTCTCTTCTTTTTGTTGCTTTATTTAGGAATTGGCAGCATACAGTATGTAGATTCGTGTGGTCTGGCAAAGATTCATGTCACATGTTATTTCCCCAGAACAAATAAATATTAGCCTATGGAGTTCTTGGTACTCTCTGAGCTTGAGTTGCTTGTAGTCATTTTGTTACCTAGCTAATTAACACAATCCATGCAAGTGAGTGCGGGGCTTGCTCCTTGCTTATGTACAGAAGCTTGTCCTGAAATTTTGATGAGCATATGGTTTTCTCCTACGTAGTTTCTTGTTTAAGGTATTGGTTTCTGTTTGATTCTACTTGTTAACCACTGCTTAACTGGGTGTTGACTCTTAGACAGGATGTGTTCTGGTCATTTTGTTTCCTTCTTAGCTTTTTTACTGACTCTTTTGAATGCTTTTGTAATTATGGTTTAAGTCTGTTTGTCTATTGATGGCTGGTTTTTCTAAATGCCAAGCTTTCATTTTTGGATTTATCTTAGTCCAATTTCACAGTTGAAATTATGGTTCTAATCATGTGTTGTGAGATTAAGAACTTTTCATCGTATCTTCTGTTTGTGTTCAAGGATGCACTCTCTCAGGCTTCTACCTGTCCATATTTCATTGTGGCAATTCTGTATGTTATTCTGTATGTTGTAGATAAAGGTAAAGGTTTCCCTTGCTCAATTGGTCCGACTCTAAAGGGAAGTGCTGATCTTCATTTCTTAGCAGAAGGAGCCAGCATTATCAAAAGACATTGCCGTGGTCAGCATGACTATAAGCCAAGGCACAGAATACTGTTACCTTTCCACTGAAGTGGTACCTTTTTACTTACTTGCATTGACAAGCTTTTGAACTGCTAGTGGGCAGGAGCTAGGGCAAGGACAGGATTTAACCTGATTGCATAGTGTTTGAGTCTTGAACCTCGGCTGTCAGCCTTCCAACTGACAAGCTCAGTGTCTTTAACCACTGAGCCATTGTGCCCCCCCCCCCCCATGTAGTAGATAAATTCAGGCAAACACACATAAAATAATATCCTAATTAAGAAACTACCAAAGAAAAAACCACAGCTCAGGAGAACTGGCAGAACAAGTTACTAGACAATATATAAAGAGGCAGCAAACCCCACATATTACCATATTGGCTAATGAAATGTTTTCAAGCAGGCAAACAAGTTCGGACAGCCTCATAAACAACACAGTTCAATCCTGAGATACATATTCTACATATACCTCTTCTCTTTGAAATATTAACCTCGAAGTAATGGAACCTTGGAGCTATCTTGTGATCCAGGGATCATGATTCCTTGCCTCGATCTTAAGATATAAATACTGAAGATGGTTACAAGTAGTTGTCCCTTTTTTAGAAAGAGCTTGAAGATGGTAAAATCATGTTCAAACCGTAGAAACAGTTGTGTTTTCTGAATGTATGATGAATGATGAACAAAATGATTCATCATGCTGAGAGATGTTCCTGGATTGACAGTTTTACCAAGCCCTGATATTTTAAGAGGGAAGTTACGTTATCCTATCCCTTGCTCAAGCACGTTTAGGAAGCCTAATGTCATTTGTTTGTTTGCTAAGTCTGAGGAATAAACTTTGCAATTTAAATAGGAGCTTTAATTTATAATTTCAGCTTGTAATTACATGCAGAAGCTGAACAAAAACCAGGCCATTGAGTGTATTGCTTTTACTTAAATGAGGAGTGAATTTGGCTTCAGGACTTTTTGAATAATAATGGTAATGCATAATGCAGATTTATTTTCCCTGGTTTTCTTCCACAGTTTTCGGTGGCTTTGATATATTTGTCTGCCAGCTCTATTGTGCAAAGCTGAATACCTAATTGTGGCTAATACGCTTTTAATCGGCCTCTTCTATCAAAGATATTCTTTTAAACCAAAGCAGGTGAAATGTAGAAGTATGCATTAAGCAAATTTAATGTTATTTAAAAATTGCAAATAAAGAACAGCCTTTTTAGGTATGCAATAGTGTTTTCCTTTAGTATTTTTAAAGGGACATTTTGTCTTATTAAATTCATAGCATGAAAAGCAAGTGGAACCTTTATTTGTCCCCAAATGTGAACGAAAATGTGAGTGTTTTTCCCCCATTCTAACCACCATAGTTTTATGTTCACTTTCCAGTTGGATTTAAATACTCCAAGTCCATTATATTAAAGAAAGAGCGCAAGGACCTTGCAACAGCCCATCTAAATTTTGCACCTGGATAGTGAATTAATCCCCCGAGGTCTATGTGTTTAAAAATGGTATGTTTTACTGTTTAAATTGCAGCTGTTAGATCTATATTTCCACACGAATGCAAAAAGCGTAGAGACGTCTTATGCAAATCCATGCTTAAGTTGGGAGAGTGTTTCCTTTTGTTTTTGGTTATACATTTCCTGACTTTCAATTACCCTAATCGGCTTTTTAAAAATTCAAATAGGAATTGAAATAAGTTTAAGAGTACCCTACAATTGGTTAGCGCTGAATGTGTGTCTCTTTGAAGGACACTGATCATCCTATTCAACAAAGATATGCTTTATATTAATGTTCTCTATTGCATCTTGGTGGGCTGTCCTACAGTATGATAATTCTCCTACTTGCATGGGTAGTTAGAATTATTAGTTACATGACAGTTACATTTTTCAGGATTCACCAGGCATAGCAGTATCAAAAAATATATAAATCTCAAATATACACTGACCTGGAACATATCCTATTCAAGTTTCTAATGTATCTGTTTAAGTCCTTAACATGCTCAGTCCTTACACTTCAATGTTATGTAGACCAAAAAGCAACATACACAATGCAAAAACTTCAAAAATGACACCACTACTATATAGGTAGTCCTTGACTTATGATGACAATTCCGGTCAAAAGTAGCTGCAGTCATAAGTTGAGGCATCATGTAACGGGACCAATTTTTCAATGTGTTTTTTATACTGATTGTTAAGCAGACCTCATAGTCATAAGTTGAATCTTCCCCCCTTAACAGCATTTTTTTGTTAAATGACTGGTCATAAATTAAGGATTATCTGTATTGTTAGAGTAATTGTTAAAATTTAACAGGTTTTTTTTTTGTTCTTGTCATCTGGTAAATTAGTGTTTGAGGGCATGACAATCACTTTGTGAACAGGTGACCTGTACATGATAACCATGGACTTCCATCTCAATTTCATATTATGCCTGCCAACTTTTATTTTGTGAGTTGCTAGGTCAAAATCTGGCTGCAAAACCCATAAGAAAATAAAATGGAAACGGAAATTTCTCATCTTTGTTTAGCTCAGAGGTTTCCAAACTTGTCAGCTTTAAGACTTGTGGACTTGAACTCCCATAATTCTCCAGCCAGCCAGCAAATTCTGGAAGTTGAAGTCCACAAGTCTTAAAGCTGACAAGTTTGGGAACCTTAGGTCTATGTTCCATTTGGATAAATTATTGTTTCTATATTTGATCTATGCATATTTTATGCATTAATTTTTTTCTTTATTTGTGTTTTCTTTTTTTGGTGATGCATTTCTTCCTTTTTAAAGACATGTCATTAACCTATACATTTTCTGTTTCTTCTGACCCACTGAAATTATTTGATCAGGAAAATTCATGAAAAAAACCTCCAAGATCTTTGCAAACTAGCATAACCTCTACTGCATGAAATATAATTTAGCTAGGCTATGTTTTTCAAACTCTTGTATTATTCAATATTATTCCTTCATGACTTCAGCCTGGTATACAAACTTACATATATCACCACTTACGGATAATTGTAGACACCAAGGATGATGCTAGTTTTTCTCCTTTCTTTTTTCCTTTTTTTCTTTCTCAAAAGGCCATATTTCAAAGGGAAAGCAAGAAACAGCTTTGCTAATTATATCAGGCTACTTGACAGTAAACATTAAAGGCAGAGATGGTGCATGGTGGTCCAAGTATCAAATTGAATGGATATGTTCTGCAAAAAAAAAATTCTCAATATATTACCTTATCTTGGTATGTTATAAAAGATATAAGGAAAACAACTAATTACAAAAATTATAAGAGCCACAAACATTTCAGAATTTTAGTTAATTATTACAGAAAAAATGTATACCAGATGCTGTTCTCATGCTTTCACTGGATGATCTCCTAAAAAATCAGAAGGAACTTTATGGAAGCTGCATAGATTCCAATGAATAATCATGATGCTCTCCCCCAGTCTTGTCTCCTTTGAAATATTCTCCTTTTCATATTACTCTCTCCATTTCTACTCCTATATTCCTACATACTTCCCTGTGTGAATGTTAAAGGCTGACTAGTGGAGGTGAATCTTAAAAAAGGGAAAATCACATGATCACATGATCATAGTCAATATCCTGTGATGAATCTTTGCAGCGGCCTCTGTAGGCTGCCAGCATAGCAACAGAAAGAGAGCATGTGATTGGTCTGGCTGCTCCTCGAGCGGGAGATTCGGAGCTGGTGATTGGTTCAAGGATTGGACAGCTCCTCTATTTAAGGAGCTGTCAAATTGAAGCCATGGCAGAGTTCTTAGCCGTGAGAAACCTTGTGGCTGTTCACTTAATAAAGCTGTTTATCGTTAATCTGACTCGCCTCAGTCTGTCACCCCTTGTTCAGAGAATTTAACATCCTGACTTATGAACAAATCCCACTCACCACCCTCAGATGACAGATGTTCCTAGACTAGCACGTGGCAAGGAATTAAATAATTTAATTTTTTTTTAAAAAAAGGAATAAAAACTGAATTATAAACTGGAATGTATATGATCAGATCAAGACCAATACTTCAGCCAAAGAGAAAATTAAATAATGATTAGACATCAAAAGTCGCCTTTTAAAATTTGAAAATGTAGTAAAAGATATAATTTTTTTGTTGATACATGTTTTATGTTGTAAGTCCTGTTAGTCTGTCTTGATTTCCTTTTGTTAGTATGTTATTTGTCTTTTAACTGTAAATTTCAATAAAATATATTTTTTTAAAATAATTTAATTGCTTTGTATATATTGTTTTTGTACTCACTACATTTCATTGAGCTGCAATTTCAAATTTGTTCCTATAGATGCAACAAAACAAAACTAGAAGACATCAAGGGCAAATAATTTACACAAAAAGCTTTTCAGCTCCTTTAATAGGGCAATGTAATGGAAACATATAATAGGGCATCCTCATTAAGACTATTTACAATTTTAAACATGGTAAAATGGGGAGTGGGTTTAAATTGGACAGGAAATTGCTTTGCAACTATGAATGGATTTTACCTTTTAATACTGAATAAAACAAACACATTTATTTGAAAAGGTTTGTGAAGATCAAAACATTGTCTTTAATCTTTAACCTTGTAAATGGACAATATTAAAAATATAAGATGCTCTGATTTATATAATATGTATTTATTTATTTGTTTGTTTATCAAATTTAGACACTACCTACATCAAAAAGTGACTCTGGGAAGGTGTACAATTAAAAGCATAAAAACTGTATTAAAATATTATATCTCTGGAAGCATTTTTTAAAAAGATAACATAATTAAATAGATGAGAGAGGCCCTTTGAGATGCTAACCAATCTCAAGGTTGCATCTCCTCTCCAAGCCCTTTATGAATCAGCAGAGCTGGGTCTTCAAAATCTTTCAAAAGGCCAAGAGTGTGATTTGCCTCACCTGGAGGAAGGATAGTCCAAAAGGCAGGAGCAATGGCAGAGAAGTCCCTATTTTTGGATCCTGCCTATCAAAATTATTTAACTGTCAAGGTCCATAAACTGGTACCCAATGCTGTTCATAAAACAGAGGGTGTTATATCTACCATTTTGGAGTCAACCAAAATTGTCCATATGGACATAGTCTATATCAGCTGAAGCTTCCAGATACTCTTCAATGGTAGACAAATATAGAGCTGTAACAACAGTCCAAGTGGGAGATGAACACAGCATGAGTGACCAACAGAAGGACCTCCCTAGCCTGGAAGGAAGCACCACATAAAGTTGAACAAGGTCCTCCTAGCCATGATTGCAAGTCCAGGAAGGACCTGGAGTTGCAAGTCCAGGAAGACACCCAGATTATACACCAGTCTGTTGGGGTAGTACAACCCCATCCAAGAGATGATAAACTCCTGGATACAGAGGAGCCCCACCTACAGCAACTACGCCTTATGAGGATTACTTGTACCAGAATGCCACAGCTCTAGGCACAGCATCACTTAGTTCACCCAGGATGGATATATATAACAGGGTATCATAAACATACCCTGTGGCATCCCATAATAAAGAAATTGTGGGCTGGACATTTCACTTCCTATCAAAAACAATAGGAACCAGCTTCAGAGGAAGGAGTAAACCAGCACAAGTATAGTCTTTTCAAACCAGTGTTAGTAATACTCTTTTATTTTTCTGCTGCAGTAGTCAAATAAATCAAAATAGAGCAATGTGACAAGAATTTAATACTCATGGAAGAGAAGTATTAGATCTGCAAGTATCCTTCTTGATTGATTTGTATACTGTTCATGTATATACTGTTCATGTATATAATTTATTTAGCTTAAATAAATCAAATGAGAGACAAGCAACAAAATTAATATAGTATTATTGATTTGCTAGTTAACATACATGATATATTTCTCTCTCTCTTTTTGTATGAAATGTTTACTAGTTTTCCGTTTATATGCTATATGGGTTGAACTAAAGTATCAATAGGTGCATTAATTCATGCAAATTTTCAGTTCGTAAATTTGTTTATTTGACTTTAAGGTTGTTTCAGTGTTAACAAACTTGGTTTACAATCATCTATGTATGTAATATGTGAATAGTGCAATAACAATATGTGTAGTCAGTTGGCACTAGGAAAAACGTATTTGTTGTACTTAATGACAATTACCCTTAGTTTAAACTTTCCTGATTGCAATACATTGTAGGTGGGGTTGTCCTTGTTAAGTGACTGGAGATTGGACTGGTAATTGATGAAAACTATGGAGAACATCTGCAGTGACTATCGGTGCCTAATAAGTACATTTCAGTTCTCTAGAAATCACTATCTTTTACTATGTTTTTTCTATGTTTTATCATTGGTCATGTATAAAGTCCTACATAGTTGCAGGACCATCTCTTTTGGCAAATCTTAATCCATACAACATATGACTACCAGGAGGAAATGTTGAGGGACCTACTCTGCTGGTGAACAGGTCGAAGGCCTCATGAAAAACCTTCGCGGCTGTGCCATGCTTTTATTCTCTGAAATATGCAATGGTCTCAGCCTACTATCTTTTAAGGAGATTATTTTGTTCCAATACTAACATTTCTTCTGTCCATCTCACCACAAGGCTCTAAAGAGGTTACTTCAGCCTCTGAAGTAAGTTATATACCATCTTTTATATAAACAAATAAATAATAATAAATGTTTCTGATCAATTTCCATTCATATACATTTTATTTGGTGTCCCACCATCCCCCATCCACAAATCAAGCATTCATCTTAATCACATTTCCAGTGTGGCTTTTGAGAAGAACTATTGCCATTTAAATCTGATATGTATAAGGAGGAGAATGTAGATCAATAGCTATCATTCCTTCAAGATGTGTACTGGTTTTAAGCTATTACTCCTTTTTTCCTCTCTCTCAGTTTCCTTCTTTCTGTCTTCAGCTTTATGGGTTTTCTCTTTTTCTGGGACTGATATGGGCAGGAAAGCAAGCAAAAAGTATGCAAGCAAGGAAAACATGGTAGTGCAGTGTGAATAAAATGGATAAAACAGTGAACAATACTGTATTAAATGAATACAGTATTATAGTGAATAATACTATATTAAATGTGAAAATACTGATCAATAGTTTTAATTATAAAGCACTGAATTTGCTTTCTGATGAAAGGAAACAACTAAAATTTGCACAAATCCATCTGTACAGGCAGATCAAAGACAATATACAAACATGTTTGACTAGAACTGCACTTTTATTTAGCTTTTTGATCATGCTCCATATATTACAATATCCAGATATCCAAATACACATATCCTGTAAATCATATGTAAGCCCCCTGCCTTCCACTTGATTTACACTTTATTTACAAATAAATGCACTCAACTTGGGTCATGTTTTTAAGATTGATCTATGTGCAACTAGCTATGGTAATTCAAAATGCTGGATGTAAGGATCTTCTAGACTGCCATTAATTAGACTTGGGAATAAATAACATTCATTGCATTACAATTATATTTTCAAATATGTGTAATAAAACACATATAACTAAGAGTAGCCCATTTAATAGGCCTGTTATTCACCATCTTCATCACATGAAATATAAATTTGAATTTGATCCTGAGGTCCAGTCCTTGAGGCACCACTGAACAGAGTAGAAGCTACTGTGAAGCTAATGTGAATATTAGAAGCTAATATGGTTTCACTATTGTAAAGTAAAGGAAAATTCAAAAACTATGCTAGCTCATTAGCATTAACGCCCTATCTACCTTAGCCAAAGCTATCTATTATAACAGTTTAAAAGTCCCTTTCCCAAAATATAGTATTGTTGGGTTGCTTAATTTTGTATGGATTTCTGTTTTCCTGAGCAGGAACTCTGAAGGATCTCATTGATTTGATTGAAAAATAGGAGGCACTTCAATTAGATAATCTTAAGAATAAAAAACAAAGATTCTAAATAGCTGCTCAGAAAGTCCTTTAGTTATTTTATTCAGGGAATATAGATTCATGATTTTTTTTTTGAGTTTCTGACATTACAGTAATATTGAAACCCTTTATTATTCGAAACTATTGCCTTTTTAATTGCATTTAAAGTGTTGTCTTTGCTTTTCACAAATATTAATTTGCCTTATATATCTTGTTTCTTGGTGACACCTGATAATTCTCAAACCAGTAAGTGTGAAAATAACATAAGTAATAAGTATAACCCATTATTCATCTCCATTTTCTTTGATTAATCCCAGTAAGCTAACTATTAATCCTGTCTGATACTTACAATTATTTTATCTTTGTAGTTCAATCCATTTTAAACTTGCTTAACTTTATTTATATGTTTAGGAAGATTGTATATAAATGATAGGTGGTATGCTGATCTAAATAGAAGGAAGAATGAAAACAAATATTTCAGTATTAAAAAGCAGCAAAAATAACATTGGGATTGAGGGTCTGTAGCATTACGTAGGTTTTGGGTTTTTTTTTGAAAAGCATGAGAGAAAGGTTGTTTTAAGTTACAGGACCATTACCATCATAAAGGCAGTTTGGAGATATTTTGATCAATATACATTATATCATTCAATTATCATCTTATCTGTTGGTATTTATCTGTCAGCAGATTTTTATTTCTGCTTTCTTAGCAGTAACTAATAACTGTTTATTGGTTATTTTGCCTATTGGTGCCTGTGGCATCATACTACAGAGAAGCAAATCACTTTGGAGCATATTTTTTTCTGGATGCATAGAAAACAGAACTGTTCTATCTACCAGGTAGTTTTTGACAGCACAAAATGTTGACTACAGCCTATTTTAGCTTCTTGCCACTGTGTTTTTGTATCATTTTCTTGAACTTTAAATGCTAGAATAGAATAGAATAGAGTAGAATAGAATAGAATAGAATAGAATAGAATAGAATTTTTATTGGCCAAGTGTGATTGGACACATAAGGAATTTGTCTTGGTGCATATGCTCTTGGCGTACATAAAAGAAAAGATATGTTCATCAAGAATCATAAGGTACAACACATAATGATAGTCAATGGGTACAAAAGCAATCAAATCATATTAGGAAAAAGTCAATATAAATCATAAGGATATAAGCAACAAAGTGATGGGAACGATAGATGATGGGAACGATGAGAAGATTAACAGTAAAGCAGATTTAGGAAATAGTTTGACAGTGTTGAGGCAATTATTTGTTTAGCAGAGTTTAGCAGATGTTCAGGAAAAACCTGTTCTTGGGCCTAGTTGTTCTGGTGTGCAGTGCTCTATAGTGTCGTTTTGAGGGTAGGAGTTGACCCCAGATGTGAGGTGTCTGTAAATATTTTCACAGCCCTCTTTTTGACTTGTGCAGTAATACAGGTCTTCAATGGAAGGCAGGTTGGAGGCAATTGTTCTTTCTGCAGTTCTAATTATGCTCTGAAGTCTGTGACTGTTCTCTTGGGTTACAGAACCAACTTTTTAATTGCAGATGTGAAAGAAAGGGAGTCAAAGAGCTTATTAGTAGTTAGTGGACTACTTCCTGAGAATAAAAGTGGCTCAGGAACATACTCTATAGTTGTTTAACAGGCAAGGAACAATATTGGGATCCTAAAATGGAGACTAGTCTTGGGACTACATATTTATTTTCTCTAAAAAGGCCTTCTGAGAGACGTCTTGCCTTCCACTTATTGCCACTTCTGTCAGTTGCCAGCACTTTGGGAGGCACTTTGGCACTTTGGCTGCCAAGAAGTCACAGCATTGCAAATTACAGGCTAGTGAAGAAAGGGAATTTGACTGTATTAGTAGCTCTTGGATCTCTGTTTTTGTGTTACCTGGCAAGCTGTCCCTCTGTGATGGATAAAGGAACTTTTGATTATAATTGGGATAAAGAAATTAAGACGAGTTGGGGAGTGAATTGCAAAATAAAAGAAGGCATGCTGTTCACTGTGGCAATAACTACAGGCAGTTAATATGTTTGTCATGACCTATCCTGAAGAACAAGTGAAGAAGGGATTTGGGCCAATGGTGATTAGTTCAGCAGTAAAACAACATTTAAAAATTAACTTTTATAATTGGAATTTAGTATCATGCAAAAGGACTATAAATTGAAGTTGAGTACTTTAAGAGCTATGAAGCTGCCACTCAATTGGGAATTCTGTATCTCCTTTTTGCTTTCCCTACATCATAGAATATCCAGACTACATTCTGTGTCATCAGTGTACCAGAGTTTTCATATATTCATAAACACTCATAAGTCCACAATCTGGACTGAAGGTACAAAATTCAGTAGGACGATGGCATAAGTTGTGGTGCATTTTGCAAGAAAGAGATATAAAGGGAGAAGTATACAACTTCTATCTTCCAAACATTTCTATCTGTTCAATTTTGATATAATTGAACATACCTGGGAAAAAGTGATAAGCCAACCTTTCTGAAACCAATTGTTCTATGCATAACCAATGAAAAATTCAGAAAGATTCAAACTACAGGGAAATACTGAAAATAAAAACTGCTTTCCTCTGGACTTTGACTGAGGGGGGAAAAAGGCATAAAAGTAATCCAAATCTTTGTGATAAATGTGATTTCTATGGAGTTCATTTATGTAAAATAGCATCAAAGTGGATTGTGGAAAAATGTTGTAATTTCCCAGAAGAGCTGAACTATGAAATTAATCACTCAGGGAAATAATAACATTTAACTTTTCTTTAAAAAGAAGGTTAGAAAGAAAATAACTATGTCACAAAGGCTAAATTTAACCCTTTGCTTCCTTTGTGTGACTCTCAGGCTATGCCTTGCCTGTTATGTGTGCTACCATTAACATCAACTATAGGATTCAACACATTACAACACTTGGAAAATCTGGGATCTATGTAAGCATGAATATTAATTTATATTCACCTAGTGCCATTTGCAATACTGGATATCTAGATACTTCTTGAAGGGGATTGAAAAACCTAAAAGCTCTCTATAAGTTACTGTATACTGTATGAATGTGGTGGCTCAGCGGGTAAGGCAGCTGATCTTGTTGATCGGAAGGTCAGCATTTCAGCAGTTCGAATCCCTAGTGCTGTGTAATGGGGTGAGCTCTTGTTACTTGTCCCAGCTTCTGCCAACCTAGCAGTTTTGAAAGCATGTAAAAATGCAAGT
>JANHFP010005591.1:178500-192012 GCA_032468135.1 Calamaria suluensis | reverse complement strand
CCAAACCC
Source organism: Calamaria suluensis (assembly GCA_032468135.1). Classification (NCBI taxonomy): domain Eukaryota; kingdom Metazoa; phylum Chordata; class Lepidosauria; order Squamata; family Calamariidae; genus Calamaria; species Calamaria suluensis. The sequence continues at coordinate 192,004 of JANHFP010005591.1, read as the reverse complement.
ACGGATGATCTCCCCCAGCGGCTTTACATAAATGTTGAACAGGAGGGGTGATAGGACCGACCCCTGAGGTACCCCGCAAACCAGGGGCCTAGCGGTCGACCTCCGCCCCCCTGTCAACACAAATTGTGAGCGGTCGGAGAGGAAGGATGAGAACCACTGTAGAACAGTGCCTCCCAGACCCAACCCCTCCAGCCGCTGCAATAGGATACCATGGTCGATGGTATCAAAAGCTGCCGAGAGATCTAAGAGGACCAGGGCCGAGGAATAACCCTTGTCCCATGCCCTCCAGACATCATCAACCAACACGACCAGTACTGCTTCCGTGCTGTGCCCAGGCCTGAAGCCCGATTGAAATGGGTCCAGGTAGGCTGTTTCCTCCAGGTTCTGCAGAAACTGTCGCACCACCACGCTCTCGACAACCTTTGCCACAAAAGGGAGGTTGGAGACCAGACGATAGTTACTTAAAAAAGCTGGGTCCAGGCCAGGCTTCTTGAGGAGAGGTCACACCACTGCCCTTTTAAGAGCAGTGGGAAATGACCCTTCCCTCAAAGAAGCGTTGACAATCCCCTGGAGCCAGCCTTGTGTCACTGACCTGGAGGCCGAGACCAACCAGGAAGGGCACGAGTCCAGTACACATGTGGTGGTGTTCAGCCTCTCCAGCAATCTGTCCACACTCTCGGCAGTCACAGGATCGAACTCATCCCAAATAACAGTCTCAAGACCTGCCCCAGGCAACTCCCCCGGGACCTCCCACCCAGAGTCCAAACCACCCCAGATCTGAGCGATTTTATCCTGCAGAAATCTGGAAAACTCTTCTGCTCTACCCTGCAAGGGGTCCTCCCTGGCCCTTGCCTCCAGCAAGGAGCAGGTTATCCTAAACAGGGTGGCAGGCTGATTTTCTGCAGATGCAATATGGGCAGCGACGTACGTAGACCTCGCTGCCCCCATCACCACTATGTAAGTCCTAATATGGGCTCTCACCCGTGTTCGGTCCGACCCAGCACGGCTAGTTCTCCAGGCCCCCTCTAGACGTCTTTTCTGGCATTTCATCTCCCGCAGCTCCTCTGTAAACCACGGAGCCGAATGGGATCATTGCCAGGTCAGAGGTCACAAAGGCACAACTCAATCCAGTGCCTCGGTGGCCCTCCTATCCCAGGCGGCCACCAATTCACCAGTCGAGCTGTGTGCCAGTTTCTCAGGGTATGGCCCAAGCTCCGTCTGGAATCTCTCAGGGTTGGTCTGGTGAACGTTGGTTTGGAACTTTTCGTGGGTCTAGATGGAGCAAAACGTTGTGGAGGAAGTGGAGCAGTAGTCGAGACCGTGCAAGGACGTGTGGCAGGAGGCAAAGGTCTGGAGCGGCATTCGTTAGCATAGTGGCCTAAGTTGCCGCAATAATAGCATGTCACCGAACGTCTTTGTGGTGGTGGGTGTGCTGAGTGAGAGAGTTGGTGTCTCGATTGGGAAGGAGGCTGTTCAGGAAAAGGTTTGGAATAGGAGGCTTCGTCTTGGCGAGCAAGGTTTTGTTCAATTTTTGTGGCCATCTTTGTCCATTGAAGAACAGTGTTCCCAGGACGGTAGGCCTCACAATATAGAAGGAGCCGAGGCGATAGACCGTCTTTATAAGCTTCAAGAAGGATTTTTTCAGGATAATCATGGGCAAAACGCAGTAGGCCCAGAAATTCCTCATTGTATTCACGGACCGAACGAGGCCCCTGACGAATGTTTTTCAGTTTTGTTCTTGCATTATGTTCTGCGTCTGCGTCTTCAAATCTCTCTTTTAGAGCAAATATGAAGTCATTGAAATTATAGAGTAGATCAGAACTGGCTGCTTGTAAGCCAGCAGACCATAGAGATGCTTTAGAACGTAGTGCTGATACAACAGCTGAGATTCTTGTACGGTCTGATTTGTAATAGAACCAATAGTCTTCAAAATAAATCAATATGTGATTAAGAAAAGCAGGGAGAGTCTCTGCTTCGCCATCATAACGGACTGTCAATGGGGGAGGTCTGCTGTGACTGCGTCATCGTCGAGACGGACTGGGAGACCGGGATCGACCTCTGCGAGCAAGTGAAGGAAAAACATTCCTTGAAATAGGTGGGGGAGGGGATGGAGATTGTCGTCGTCGGGAGGCACTGTGACACGAAGGAGAGTTGTGACGTGAAGAAGCAGGAAGTCGAGATGTTGGGGAGGGAGAGTGTCGAGAGGATGAGCGGATTGGCGCCAGATGTTGTTTGGAGCGGGTGGCCGAACGAGACCGATGGTCTGAGGAAAGTGTCCTCAGATTTGGCCCATAGTGCGCGAGCCAGAGATTCAACTGGATTACAGCTCGTAGATGAAGGGCGGGTCTGATTTTCGTCGGCGATGGCACGACGACGTGGAGGGGAAACTCGTCGCGGAGGGCTGACGTAGGAAACATGCCCAGAGTTGCTGGGGCTGACAAGAGAGCAATAGATTATACCATTGCAGGATCATCTTTAGCCAAAAGGAAGATGATCTAAATATAAGGTGTAAATACACACAAACATTTGTAAACTACTATTGCTAGTTTAAAAAATTCTGAAGATATTTTTGTAATAAATGTGATTATGACACTGATGTGTCAAATATTTATTTATTTGTTTGTTTATTTGTTTGTTTGTTCATTTTATTATTTCAATTTATATACCGCCCCATCTCCGAAGACTCGAGGCGGTATATGAATATGAATCTAGATAGACAAATCCAAAATGTCATGTTAATTACTGTTAACATGTTAACCATTTTTAACTACTAATCAATTATGAAAAAACAAAGTAGTCCATTGTGGGCCCCCTCAGGAGTATAAGTCTCTTTTTGTTTACTATGTAGAAAGGCCCTTAACTAACTATACATACTGAACTAAGTATGTATTAAAGTTTGCTATATTTTTACAGAATCTAAAAAACATTATAGAATTTGGCAGATTTCAGAATAAACAAACAGAAAATGACAATGCTGATAAAGAATAGGTCTTTGCAATACTTAGGGGTCATTTAATCTTTTTCCCCTTAATCCCTTCCAGCAACCAAATTAGATGAGGCAGCAGATGAGGATTCAGGGCCAGCATCAAGACAATCTGAGAGCTCCAATGGGAAAGAGGGAATGGCGCTGTCAGAGATAAGAGACAGAGGCTGAGCTCAGGCCCTCCATCAGCCCTCAGATGGTGAGTCAACAGCCCCCAGGCCTGGAGGTGGCTGAGGAGGAAAAGGAGGAACAGCTGGGTCCAGTCCCTGACGCGTGGATGTGCAGAAGGCAGAGGAGAGCAGCAGGAATCTATGGGCCGGTCCTTGGGACAGAAGAGCCACTGATGCTTAGCAAACCTCATTTTAGCTCTGTGGATAAAGGCAGGGCAGGTGTGACAGACAACTATTCATCTCCCTGCTGGACAGCCACTGATAGCCTGCACTTTCAAATCCTGTCTGGAAATTATCAGAATTCTTCTTGGAATCTGCAGTGCCTTCTGAGCGTGTATGTGTGTCTGCTGCTGGAAGAAAGAGAGCGCACCTTCCAGGACTTCCTTTGCAAGTGTGGGAAGAGAGAGAGAGAGAGAGAGAGAGAGAAAGAGAGTTCTGGTATGTTGGGGCCATTTCAGGGGGAAAGTAAGAGAGTGTCATTTTCCACAGGACTTAGAGACTTTGTAGCCTGCTGTGTTAAGAGTGTGGCTGTTGGCATTCCGAATAAAGAGAAAGTTTCGTTAAATACAAAGGGCTTGTCATGTTTGGGAGCCGGGTCAGAACAGTTATATTGACAAATACAAACATAAAATTGTTTCAAAACCCCCACCTCCCTCTTTGGAGGATATTAAACTTACAGGACTTACAAAAATGGGATAAACTGCACTTATCACTATTAGGTAGAATCTCTGTAATCAAGATGAATATTTTACCAAAGATGCTTTTCTATTCCAGATGTTACTAATACTTACAACCAACAATCCATTCAAACAATGGTAGAAGGATATTTCTAAGTTTATATGGCAAGGGGACAAAACAAAGAATTAGATATAAGTTACTGCAAGATGCTAAGGAAAGGGGGGTTGAATCTACCATATTTGGGGTTATTTGGAACCCTAATACCAGACTTGAAATTGTATTTTGATACATGCTGTCTGGCCTCGTCAAATGTTTGGGTGAACCTCCAGAATAAGAGATTACTTGAATTAGAGAGAACTAAGGTTTGGATGGCATGGCTACCTATGGTATGATAAAAGTTAATATTGATTTTAATAATAATTTTGTTAGATGTGCCATACTAAGAGTTTGGAATAAAAATAAAACAAGGCTCTCTACTAAGTTACCTCTTTGGCTGCCACCCCAGGAAGCTTTTTCTTAGAAAAAAATGATGGCAAACCTAGACTGGTTGACATTTGGTAAAATTTTATCTTTCAACTCTGGTGACCCAATATTAAAGCCAAAGGAAGAATTTGAATCAGAAGGTTATGTTTGCCATTGGTTTACTTATCAACAACTGTAAGTAAGGTTTAAACCAGATAAAAAGTGTTATGGATTTGACTTTGTTAAAAATGAATTGGAAACTTTATTATGTGGAAATGATGAACATATCATTGCTAAGATTTATAAAATGTTATTGAAATTGAATTTTAAAAATGAAAATGTAAAATATATATAAAGGTATGTCAAATGAATGTTGGAAGTGTAAAAAGTAAAGGGACGTTTTATCATCTATGGTGGACATCTGATAAAGTAAAAAAAATGGAGTACGATTCATACTTTAATGCAGAAAATTTTGAAAATGAAGATAAAGATGAAACCAGAAATTTTCCTTTTGGGCCTAATGGAAAAAGACCTGGAGAAGAAATTTGGACCTTATTACTATACATGTTGACAGCAGCAAGACTATTGTATGATCAAAAAAGGAAGGACACTTTGATTCCTACTGTGGATGAATTACTGAAAAATTGATGGAGTTGCTGAAATTTCAAAATTGACTATTTTGATTAAAGAAAAGAATATAAATACTTTTGTTTCCACATGGAAGCCATGTCTGAACTTTGTGTTTGAAGTGAAAAAGAATAAAACTTTGATTTTGGGTTTTACCGATTAGACTGATAGATCCTTATAGAAATGGCTAATTTATATTAGGAAAAAACAAAACGTTGTGATATTTAAAAACATTAAAAAAGTTAATGACTTATCTGCAACAGAGTTGAAAGTCAATGCTTTTGCTTTTTCCTAATCCTTCCTCACTTCCCCATTGTTTTCCAATTTTCTTTTGTATTTTATATCTTATTTTACTATATAACTCAGTTTGCTAAGTTTGGGGATGAATCTCTGTAAATGATGATGAACACTAGAAAGTAGGCCTTTGAGTTCCCCCCTTTACAAAAAAGTAATTGTTAAAAAGAAGAGCTAGGGGTGACATGCTAGCAACGTTCCGATATCTGCCACAAAAAAAAGAGGGCATCACACTATTTCCAAAGCACCTGACGGCAGGACAACAAGCAATGGATGGGAACTAATCAAGGAGAAAAGCAAACTAGAACTAAGAAATTTCCTGATGGTTAGAACAATTAATTAGTGCAACAACTTGCCTCCAGAAGTTGTAAAGGCTCCAACAGTGGAAGTTTTTAAGAAGAGATTGGATAATATTTTGTCTGAAATGGCATAGGGTTTCCTGCCTAAGCAGGGGGTTGGACTAGAAGACCTCCAAGGTCCCTTCCAACTATTGTTCTGTTCTATTCTGTTCTATTCTATTGCTTATGTTTGCAGAATATTGAATTCAAATATGACATGGTCACTCTCACCCAAGGTTCTGTCAACTTCAAGTGTATCACTTCTTCTCTTATTAGTAAGAATTAGGTCCAATATAGCTTTTCCTCTAGTTCTCTCCTCTACCTATTTGGATGACAAAGTTGTCAGATAACTTGATTAGGAATCTGTTCAATCTCCTACTTGCTGCAGTTTGTCTCCCAGTTGATATCAGGGTAGTTAAAATATGGTATGTTTTCTCCATACATTTGTTAATTGAATATGAAAGAGTTCATTTATTTCTTCTGCTTGGTTGGGTGGCTTATAGTATATACTTACAGCAACATCATTCTTTTCCCTTTTTATATTGACCCATATGGATTATACGTTTTGTGTATTTCTGTAGAGATATAGTGATCTTTTACATACAATGCAACTCCACCTCTTCTTTTGTTAGGTCTGTTTCTTTTCAATACTTGGTATCCTTCCATCAGTACATTCCAGTCTTGGGTTTCATCCCACTAAGTTTCAGTAATGGCAACTATATCATATCTATTGTAACTTCATGTACTAATACTTCAGGTTCACCCTGCTTGTTCCCTAAACTTTGAGCATTAGTGTATAGACATTTGAGTCCTTTATGGATCTTGCGTATGTTTCTTTATATCTCCTACTTTGTAACCTGGATTCCCATCCTTCCCATCACTCTCTACTTCATTATCTTTTTCTTTTTTTAATTTCTTCTTTCTCTTTACTCCCTACCTCGTGATTGGTTATATAGTGGTTTTTGCTTGGAATTAGGTTTTAAAGGTCATGAAGATTGCCCCCTCCCCCCTCAATTTTAGTTTAAAGTCATATAAGATGGGCCAGTCATTTTCTGAATATATTCTTTGCAGTTCTTATGAGGTGTAATCCATGCCTTGCCAGTAGTCCTTCATGTAGGTAATGCAGATCATAGTTTAGGAAGCTGAATTTCCCTTGAGAACACCAGTTTTCAAGCCAGTGTTTAGTTTCTAAAATCCTTTATTCCTCATTGGATGTTGGTCTTTTATTGGAAGTATAGATGAAAATACCACTTGTGCTCCTAATTCATTAACTTTCTTCCCTAGTTGTTTGTAATCTGTTATTATTTTCTGATTCATTGTTGTGTCATTGTTGTGTCATGTGTAGAAGAAAGGGGTAGTAATCCATGGGGATGATTATTTTTCTCATCACAGAGAAAACATTTTTTCTTTTTAGTTTTCACAACCTGTGAAAATATTTTTTTACCTTGAGCTCCTCCACACTAGCTAAGTTGTTGTTCACCATTCTGTCCTTCAAGAGAGTAATAGGATCACTTTTGCTTCTTACTTCTTGAATTTCCTCTCTTGTTCGGTAACTGTAAAAAAGCCAATTAAACTGGTAAACCATATGAAAACAGTTTCTGTCAATAAATTATTAATATAATGAAAAAAGATCATGTCATTTATGGCATTTATATGGCAAATGGTATAAGATATTCAAGGCTTTGTTCTGCAGGGGCAAAATATAATTTAAGGTAAAATGAAAATAGACAAAACAGCAGGAAAAAGGTTCCTCTTACATTTAAAATTAGTTGCATTTCATTGATCTAACAAAAACAAACTAAGGGAAATTAAGATATGTATTCAGGATTGGAAATCAATGCTATCAATTAAATTATAAAATGTTGATTAAAAGCTAATTGTTGATGTGAAATGACAGAAGTCTACATGCAGATCTACATTTTGTACAAGTGGTACTGCTTATTAAACTTTTGTAATATGTATTATTTGTTTCTACTATAAGTCCTCGAATTGCAAAAACAAAAGTATTTTAAAAACTAATCCAATGTGAGGGATGCAGATTGAAAGTTTATTATTAAACACCAGTCCTAAATCTGGTTGAATTTGGCCATTTACAAAATATATTATAAAACTTTCAGAATTTAGGGGAGAAAAAATAGGAAAGAAACTGTGAAATATGACTAGGTATGTACACAATCATCTAAGCTTCTCATGTAGAAGACCGTGTGCAAGCTGCACCTTACAATTATAAAAGCAATTGTAAGATTATGGTTTGCTTAAGCCATGTCTAAATCATATTTTGCTTTGACTATTTTGATTAACAGGAAAGTGTACAAACCATTCATACTAATGGGCCATATTTGCATAAGATATTAGTTAGACCCTTATTATTAGTTTGCAAATACTCCAATGCCAAGGCCCCTGAAATGATAAGTCTGTTTATTGAAGTATATAGGTAGTTTATAATAAATATACTACCTAATTTAATAATTAAAATTTAATTTAATAAATGATTTCTCAGACCTTAAGTAATGTAACCATCTACTGCAGGCATGGCAGGCAAAATGGGAGAGCTGTTAAAACTCATTCCTATTTTGCCTGGGCAAGCCTGTAGCTGGCTTGAACAACCCAAGTAGGATCCAAAGCCCAGTATCTATTTTGACAACACTCCTGCCTTGCCCTCACAAGATTTTATCATGTGATCCCTGCAAGGTAGGAAGAGGATACAATCCACAGTGTGAAAAATATATTTCCTCATTTTAAGAAAATGATTTGATTAAAAAATATGTAAGATTATGTAGTACAGTGATGGCAAACTTTTTAGAGACCCAAACTGCAACTCAAAACCCACTTATTTATCACAAAGTGCCAACCCGGCAATTTAACCTGAATTACGAGGTTTTAGTTTAGAAAAAACAACTCATACGTGATTAACGTCTTTTCTCTGAAAAAAAGTACGCACAATAACAGATGAATCAAAATGAATCAACCACCTTTTATTGAAATGTAATAGTTTACATTTGACATGCTTTTGATTAATGTGACTTTTGTTGTATGCACACTGATCATTTTTCTAATCTTGGCTCATACTTTTTAAGTTTGATAGCAACACATAGAAGCACTCAGGTCATTTGTTAATCCAGGGTATCAAACTCAATTTCAATGAAGGTCACATTAGTATTGTGGTTGACTTTGGGGGCCGTGGCGGGTGTGGCCAGCTCCCACTGCTACTGTGCTCGTTTTCCTTGGCCAGGTTGCTTGTGTGTGCAGGAGGGCAAAGTATGTGTGTCAGAGGGAGGCCCACTCCCTCTCCTTATGAAGAGGCCTGGTTTTGTAACCAAAGCATCCTCTGTGATAGGATGGGAGACCATTAGGAGAAGTCAGGAGGAGGGGACAAGGGCAAAAGGCAGCAGGGCTGCTGGTGGTTAAGTACTAAGGCAGAATTTACCTCAGACACTCATACTCTCTCTCATTATAATCTCCTTCCTTCTTTCTTTCTTTCTTTCTTTCTTTCTTTCTTTCTTTCTTTCTTTCTTTCTTTCTTTCTTTCTTTCTTTCTTTCTTTTTCTTTCTTTCTTTCTTTCTTTCCTTCCTTCTTCCTTTCCTTTTCATTCTTCTTCCTTCCCCTCTTTCCATCTTTTTCCTTCCTTGCTCTCTTCCTCTCTTTCCCTCTTTTTCTTTGTCTTTCCTGTTCCTTTTTGGGTGCTCAAATGCAAAAGTTCTCAATACCTACTTGCCTTGTGATCAAATGCCACTTTTGCTAGTAGTTTGTGGCCACTTAAAAGACTGAGAACAAAGGGGAGGTGTGGATAGCATAATGCGAGATGGTGTGTCCCTTAGGAACTCCCTTGGGATTGTCAAAAACCCAGCTCTTGGGTGGTCCGTTCTGGACCTGAATTGCCTCATGGGGCAATAAACAAGGGCAGCATGTTCCGTTGATCTCAGGGAGTCTGCAAACTGCCTGACTGATGTGGAGAAAAATTCCTAAACTGGCAGCTGGGAAGGCGGATATTGCGAGCTGCTACGAAGCTGGGGCAGTCACCACAAGAGCGTGAAGATGAAAGGAAGGTGTGATTGGTCTGGGTGAGATACTTTTAATACAAGATGTTTAGTTCCTTAAACTTCTCAAAGAAGAACCTCCTTGGGAATAGCAGAGATGTGAGCTACTAGGATGCTAGCTTGCTTGCTTTGGCTGCCATAGTACAGGAAGGGGAAGGTAATAAAGGTATTTGGGAGGGGGGAAGTGAGCTGGTGGAAATGTCTCTCGGAGAGAAACTTCTAACTGCCTTGACAGCAGATGCAGACAGTTTGTTGATAACATTCAAGGTTAACCGTCCTGGCCGATGGCCCAGCTGAGGATGCACCATCCATCTGAAGATGCAACACCCATCTGAAGATGCACCACCCCACATGACACCCTGTGGGGAGATGGATTGGATATTAAATGTGACCCCCCCTGGTGGAGAGGGATTTGGGGATGCTTTCAATAAGTGAATTTCCCACCTATTATTCAGACTTCACTTTTTCTTTCATTGCTATCAGTTCATACTTCGTAAAAGTATCTTTCTCTATTATTATGGAGTTGGGGTTTTTCTTTTTTGAGTTTTGAATAGAGGCACACCTGACATTAAGCGAAGTCTGCTTTAACAGCCATCCCAGAGAAAACACTACCATGGGGACTGAACAAAGAATGTCTGACTAAGACAGTAATCAAGAGAACATGGGAGCAGCTGGATCGACCCCTCCCCAGAGCAAGCAGGGTGGGGAATTCAAACTGGATGTCTGAATTGAAACTTGAAGAAAAGCCAGTCAGGGCCAAATGGTCTTTGGGGGTGGGGAGAATGGAGCCTCACGAAGAAATCCCATCAGGGGTGACAGTTACCAGACAGAAGAGAAGAACCAGCATGGCAGGAAGAGTAAAAAAAAGACCTCCTGCTGACCCAAGCCTTGCAGCTTTTGAAAGCTGAAGATCACGTGAAAGGTATGAATTGCCTGCCCGGGGGGGGGGGGGAGGAGGATGAACACCCAGCTGGGAGGGCAGAAGCTGCTGCAGCCAAATAAGAGATCCCTAAAGCCCAGACTGAGGGGGCAGCAGATGGGGGAATCCAAGCTGTGGCTGTGGCCCAAGCCCCCCAGAGGGGCCGCCCTCCCAAGGTTCCTCCACTTGCAGTAAGATATGGTGGGGATCCCAAAGCTTTAGAATTTTTCTTAACCCAAATGTGTAATCACATGGAAGACTATGGAAACCCATTGGAAACCACTTGCATGAGGTGTGTTACCATGGCCCTGGAGGGGATGGCAGTGGACTGGTTGGTGGGGCTCCATAATGATGATTCTTACCTGCTAAGAAATTACGAGCAGTTTATGGCAGCCCTCTGAGTGTGCTTTGAAGTCCCCCTAGCAAGCGGAAGGCTAGAATCAGAATGAAGTTCATAACTCAGTGGCGGAGATTGGTGGCAGAGCACACCCAAGAATTCCGTGACCTGGTGTGCCACATGAGGGGGTGGTCCCAGGTGGCCGTGATGGAATGTTATAAGGATGGCCTTTTTTTTTTTCCTAATATCTTTATTAAATTTTAAAAGTTAAAAACAAAAACAAAAATTAACAAACATACATAAAACAAGACGCAGAAAAAAATAAAAAAGACAAATACATATACATATATTTTAATGTTTAATTCTGTCATAGAGGTAAATATTTATGAACCTCAACATCTACAACGTCAGGCTCCAAACATGTCTATCAAAGTCCTTTTTACTATATTTGAAGTACCTTATTGCCAAGGACTCCAGCCGTAAACCATAAAAAAATGAAATGTTACAAAATATAGCACTGAGGAAGAAGCAAGCAAGCCAATCTGAAAATTTCACTGAATTCTTCAACCATAATATTTCTAATTGAAAATGGAGATTGTAGTCCATATTAGTGGTATAAGAATTTGCTTGTGCAGTTTACATTTTCAGGAGTGGATGCAGCCGCATGATCTGTGTTTTAGAACAGCAGTCCCCAACCTTTCTGGCTTTACAGATTAGTGAGGGGGGGAGGGGATGGTCCTGTGGGCAAGTGCAAGCTTCACATGTGTCCACTTACCCGCTGCGTACATAAGTAGAACTGCATGTGCGCCACTTCTGTGCCCTGGTTCCGAACAGGCTGTGGCCCAGTACTAGGCTGTGGCCCTGGAGTTGGGTACCCCTAATCTAGAATGGATTATCTAATATATCTAATATATACCTTGCACTAAGAAATACATTTATCTTATTTTCCATTTTGAGTCAATATGAACATACTGTATGGCTGCAAAAATGATTCACAAGGATTAGAATAATAGTTAAGCATTATTAAACATTGGATGTAATCTAGTGTTTTTATAATGGTAAATATAAGCACCTGATCAATTATTTATCTCTTACGTTTGAATGAGAACTATATGTATATTTGTAAAAATATAATTTGTTAACATTAGGTGCCCATAACTCAGGGGTGAAATGCTACCAGTTCAGACCAGTTCGGTAGAACCGGTAGCCTAGATTGGGGTTGGTTCAAAGAATCGGTAGCAATTGCTGGCTGACCACACCCCCAAACCGATCCGTGGCCCTGCCATGCTTGCCTGCCTTCCGCGCTGCCTTTTTCTGCAGTATTCCCCTCCCCTCTTTGGATCACCCTGCAGGGGAGGTCTGCCTTTGCAGAAACCAGGCAGGCAGTTTGTACAGAGGATTAGTGTGGGGGGGATGCACAGCCCTCCAGGCTGGAGAGTGGGGCAAGAGAATGCTCCAAAATTAGCTTGGGCAGAAGGATGTGAGTGACATGCATGATGTCAACTTGGCCACACCCACCGAGCCACACCCACAGAAATTTTTAGATTTCACTCTGGGCTATATGGTGCTGAGCCCCAACCCATTTTACCATTGGCCATGATACTATAAAAAACAAACAGGAAAGTTTTTGAAAATCTAGAAATACTTCATTTGTTGCAGTATCACAATCCATGTGAGTAGTTTGCCAATATGCATGTGTATGCGATGGTAGACATCCTGCCCAGACAGATACGTGGCTTCTACAGAAATTCCAGTTTGAAGGAGAATATGAAGAATTTACCATAGTCCCCATAATGGGATTGCAGCACTGAAACTTGTAAAAGGATGAGCAAATAGGAATTGCCAGTTTTGGAGAGCCTGCCTGAATCCAGAACCATAGCGCAAGAGCTTTAAGTCATCTGAAAGACAAATACAGCACCTGGTAAATAATACTGTCAAACGAAAAGGTTAGTGGAGCGTGAGGCTTCACATGTAATAAAAAGATTGCAGCATTTTGCTGTAGTCCTAGAAGCAACTATCACATTCACAACACCGAGGATGGAAATAAATTGCTATGGCAACAAATTACTTTCATATTCAGATCAAGCAAAAATAGATCTCTCTTCTCCTCCTGCTCGATGTAGGGAGCACGTGTTTTAAAGTGCATTTAAATTAAAGGTGATCGGCAGAAGTAATGGCACAAAACACACTCCTTTGCTTTGAGACAGGTCTGCTTTTAAGTCAAAAGACTGAAGTAAAGAAAAGAGTTAGAAATGGCTTGCTATTATGAAGTGGAAATAAGAGAAGGACAGAGAAGAGAAGGATGGGAGGTTTAGTAATCATTTCTCCATGCAATGCAATTCATTGTTTTGTACAATCAACATTCTCCTACTATTAGTTATGAAGCCAGTCCTTCTCAACCAGGAGATTTCTAAAGTGGCAATCAGAGTTTTTTCTCATCTTTGGTCCTTCACATATAATATGCTAGACCCATGATGGGTGTCACAGCTGGCAAGCGGAGCCACATCGGTGGGCACGCGAGTGTTGCCCTAGTTCAGCTCTGATGCGCATGCAGGCGCTGGCCAGCTGATTTTCATGCCTTCCGAGCCCACCAGAAGTCAGGAAAGAGGCTGGTTCCAGGCTCTGGAGGGCCTGGGGGGGGGGCGACCAAATTTTCAT
>JANHFP010005591.1:6734-16930 GCA_032468135.1 Calamaria suluensis | reverse complement strand
ACATGGCCCCCCTGGTGACGGCCGCGATGTGCTCCTCCATCGCAAGCTGCACATCCAGGAGGACCCCCAAGTTATACATTATACATTAGTGTATAATAAGCTTAATGTACATGCAGACTAGAACATGCCAGATTAGAAATGGAGTTAAAATTGCTGCCTCAGAGATGCTGATGATCTCTCTCTCTCTCTTTGATGGCTGAAAGTGAGGAAGAGTTACAGTCTCACTTGTGAAAGTAGAGAGGAGAAGGCGGGTCTGCTGCCTCTTATCAAGGAACAAAACCTCCTCTGGGTATGTTAAAAGGCAATACCCACCCAATATAACTAGAGAAGGAGTTGATGCAGAGACAGATGGTTTTCTTTCTTGGGCTCACAATTCACAGGGTGGTGAATTTTCGGAGCCAGGATTTCTCAACCGTGGCCATTTCCAGATGTGTGCACTTCCAATTCTCATCAGTGGTCATGCTGGCTGTGGAATTCTGGGAATGGAAGTTCACATACAGCAACCTTTCCAAGGTTGGGAAAGCCGGCTTCAAGCGAACGTTGTTGCCTGGCTTAGAAACTTAGATTCCTTTCTAGATGCATTATGGACTACTCTAAATGAAATTCCCATTTAGCTAAGCCAATACCTGCCTGTCCCTCCCCCCAGCCTTGCCTTGGGGCCTGCTCTCACACCTAACAAGGCATTTGCTGCTAGGCTTTCATTTCAGAAAGGGATTCCAGAGTCATTATCTGATAAAGAGTTTGCCTTGCTAATCTGTCCTCTTCTTTGACATGCATACTTCTAATTTCTGACACGTGTTGTATAGCATTGCACATTTTCTGAATTGAATAAATAAGAACATACCATCTATTTTCTGTTGCAGAAAACTTGCTATATGGTCTTTATTTTATTTTATTTTTTTAATTTTAATTTTTAAATAAATTTTATTAAATGAAAAATACAAAACAAAATAGACAATTATACAATGGAAACAGACAAAAAAGAATACAAACAAAAGAAAACAAAACAAACAACGACTTACAATACAAATAAAAATAATATTATATAATTGCATTATTATAATTATTTGGAAAACCTATCAGTTTCCTTTACTACCTTATATATATATATATATGTATATATTTCCTACCGTTGCAAAAACTCTTAATGAAACATTTTTTTAACATTTTTATTACATGTTATTATATGGTCTTTAATGACCCTTTGGGAGTGAACTTTTTTCCATCCAATTTTGGAATGTAATTCTTAAGGTGAAGAGGCAGATCGCTTTAAACTTGTAGAACTGGGAAAGACCATACAGATTATCTGAGTGCTGTTTTGTGCTAGTGGAATTTATTATACCCCCCCAGGACCAATTATAATATTTAGCTAAAACACGCCTCTTATAGAAGCCCAGATTTAGTTCATTTCATGTACATTTAAAGGTGATTGAAATTAGTAAGATTTTTCTCTTCCTAGTTATGTACTGCTTTTCCATCTCACTTTTTAAAAACGCAGTTTAGTAAATGGTGGGGACTGCCCAATGGTTTTAAGAGAGAGAAGGTTACATACTTTTGAGATAATTGAATGTTTCTTTCTGCCTCTACTTAATATCAGGAGTGTGCAAAAAGTTTTGTTTCAAAGTATTTGCAAGGGTGGAATTTTGCAAAGTGTCT
Organism: Calamaria suluensis; assembly: GCA_032468135.1. Taxonomy (NCBI): domain Eukaryota; kingdom Metazoa; phylum Chordata; class Lepidosauria; order Squamata; family Calamariidae; genus Calamaria; species Calamaria suluensis. The sequence continues at coordinate 15,274 of JANHFP010005591.1, read as the reverse complement.
TGATTTAAATTCAAAACTGATGTTTTATGTGAAAAATCGCCTGTGCTGAGCATTTTGGAAGCATCTCCAACCTGATAGCAGCTGTGATGTGCAAGCTCAGATGTGAAAATACCCTGTCTTACATTTGGCATACAATTTTACACTGGAAAAGGAACGCAAGATGGAATGTCATGCTTAAAATGTTTTACACGACTTCATATTCTCTTCTCAAGATTAAATAAGCCCAAATGGAATGTGCAGTTTAATTAGTACGTCGATCCTATGATCCTCAGAATTCTATTTTATACTGTTAAAAGCATTGTCCTTTCCTTTTTCACCAAGTTTAAAAGAATATTCAATACGCTTCTCTTGTTTTTTGGCAGACTACATCTTTATTTAATTTGAGTACAAAGTGGAATACCTTATTTTTTTTCCTTTTTTTGCAGAGGCCGTTTGTTCATTATTTCTACTAAAGCAGGATCCCTTGGGATAAACCTAGTAGCAGCAAATAGAGTCATTATTTTTGATGCTTCCTGGAACCCATCTTACGATATTCAGAGTATCTTCAGGGTGTACCGTTTTGGGCAAACTAAACCAGTCTTCGTGTACCGATTTTTAGCTCAGGTAAGTCAGAATGGAATTTGATCCACCTAATTGATTTTTCAAGTTTACCTAGAACCATCGATTACACAACCCCTTGCAGTTCAGTTTTTTAACATTCTACAGAACAGATCACAAAGGTGACACTTGTCTAATGTATTGTCATATATACTAATTTCACTGTAGCTTAATTAAAGTTATTTTTCAAAAAGCATAATCTTTATTTTAAATCTCAGGTACATTTTCAATCTGTCTTAGATGCTATTATATTTCTCTTTTGAATAGAATAGAAACGTTATTTAGTCATCCAAACAAATCAGAAGTATAAAACTAATACAAACGTACAAATAGAAAGAAAACTGTAGGATGTATTTGCAATAAATTGTGACCCCATATAGTTAACCCCAATCTAATCTAAATATTCTGTCCTCTCTGAAATGGCCTTTGAAATAAAGTGTGTTGTTCAAAAAGTAAGACAATTTCTCTTGGCTGCCCCGCTATGTTTTAGCTTTTAAATAAACAAGCCTCCTGGCTGGGGAATTTTGGACGTTGAAGTCCACACATCGTAAAGTCGCTAAGGCTGAGAAACACTTGCATTAGGGGGTATACTGAGATAGGATACTGGACCACGAATCCTTAGGCCTGATGTACTGGGAGAGATTTCAAACGTTATAAAGTACAATCATGTTGTACTTTGAAACAGGGGTCATCAGCCTTTTGGACCTCAAAGACCACTAAATTCATAATTTTAAATCCCCTGGACCACTAATGTGATCCGCTTAATGACCGGCTGGGTGGGTGTGGCTAGGTGGTCATGTGACTGGGTGGGAGTGGCCAACGTGATGTCACTGACATCAAGGGACGTCTCTACTCACTCCTCCCCTCCCAGCCTGCCTGCCCGGGCTCCTTAGGACCCCAACAGGAAGTAGTTGCTGGAGCTAAGCAGCCAAAGTTTGAGGTTTAGTGTAACATTAAAAATGCAAATTATTAATAATGCAAATATTTTTTCTGTGGACCACCAACATTTTCTCAGGGACCACCAGTGGTCCACGGACCACCAGTTGGTGACCGCTGCTTTATGCAATCTGCTCGCAGACTACAACAGCCACATTTTAGATTGCCCAAACGCAATGAAATATGGGAAATGTATTATGCCATGCAAGAGGCAAAAAACAGTCTTATCACTGCTTCTATGCTATCACATCGAATTTTTGAAGTATCTGGTACCAAAAATGTTCAAAACTAGCAAAACCTGTTTTTTTAATATACTTGTTAAGGTGTCAGGTTAGAAACTGTCAACAGCAACAAAAACTGGGCATTAAAGTGTGTTTTTACAAAATGGGATACACAAAGTGTGATGGGCACTTGTAACAATCACATGCATGTTTATTTGAGCAATGTTCCTCTGGGATTTAAATTATTGTAAAATTGTTTATTAGTGCAGTGTGTAATTAAGAGTACAGCGATTTTGCCAAACCAAGTTGAGAATTTGGGGAGTCAACAGTAAATTAGCAGGTGCCAACCGGAGAAAGGTTGGATGAGCATATGCTATCTATCATCTCTATCTATCCATCTCTAACATGTATTTACCTACATCTGTCTGTCTGTCTGTCTACGGCCTATCTCCAGAGTGAATGCAAATGAGAGTAGATCGCATCAAATGCTAATAGAAAAAAATAAACTTTAAAAACATAAAAACTAGGAGTGATTTTAAAACTGTTGGTTGCTAGTTCCCATTTATTCCTTTCAAGGTTCATTTCAAAGGAACGATCAGGGCAGGACTTCCATTATTTTACCTGAAAATATCCAATCTTGCAGTTACTGTCTGACTAATATTGCTTTCACAGTTCACCAGTTGTCTTATTTACTCCAGTCCTATTTACAGCTTTCCTATGTAAGATCCAATAAAGCATATTCTTTCCCTAGTGTGAGTAACCTCAGCAAATAAAAAGAGAACAAGCTGCAAAATTACCCTGGCTGCCTCTTTTTACACAAATAAATTAACTGAAAATTCTACAGAGATCCAATACTTCAGACATTAGTATTTGACTATATAATTTTCTCTTTTACAGGAAAATTTAGTCGAGCACCTTCACAATTGCTTATCAGTTCATAGATGATGAAAATGCAGTTTTAAGATGATGGTTTTTCTTGCCTTTAGGATTCTTCCTCGTCTGCTGGATTATTTTTTTTAGGTTGCGTTTCCATTTTATGAATTAGCAAGAACAGAGTTATTGACTTAACATCTACCCATCTAGTACAGTATTATTTGCATGTACTGATAATTGAGCCTTTTAGACCGAACACTATATACATGAACCGAATATGCACCCTTCTGCCTATAAGTCAGAGGCATTATCCCTGAGCTCTTAAAGTCTAAGACTTTATAAGGTGTTAATTTTATCCTGAGAACTCAATAGCCATGGGTTTATTGTTTAAAAATATAACATATCTAAATGAATACCTTTATCAGTCTAATTTTAAACCTCCAGCTTTCATGGTGACTAAAGAGATCAGGAAACAATAGGAGAGCTACAATGATTATGGAAATAAACTCCTATTTCCTAGAACAGGAACTAAAATTATCTTATAAAAAGAAACTAAGCATGTTCATGCACAAAGATGAATCAAGTATTACAGTATAAAACAGGAAATAGAAAAAAGGGGACAAGGGAGTGTACTGAAAGAAGGCATCACTGACAGCATAGTGAACAAGAAGTCCTCCTCTCAGCATTTGAACAAGTTATTCATCTCAAATCCCATTCTCACAAAGAGACAATCTGCTCAAAGAGATCTCCATCATCATGGTGCAGATGATATGGGGATCTTTCTAATTATGCAAGGAAGGGCAATGTTCTGCTCCTCCCTTGATGAATCAAGGCAACTATTGGAGAAGAGAGATGGAATTAATATTAAGGAAGTAAAAGTCAAAAATGCTGACACCAATCCCAAGAGGAATCACACAAATTCCCTGGACATGATTAACCTATGGGTGTAGAAAACCACAGCATTGGATGGCCTACTACACAGTGCAACAGCCATCAGAGCCTACTGCATGATTATTTCCACACTTTTCCAAGTAAAAGGCGGCAAAGAACTGGATTGGGGTATTTGGATCGTCTCTCAATCTTCTTGGAGTAGTAAGCCACCAGAAATATAATGACAATGAAAACGAAGAGTATGAATGATATAAACACCAATAAAAATTTTCTGGGTTGCAAAGATTCACATTCTAGGCAACGAAGAAGCTCTTTGGGGCAGAGCTTGTTTTGGCTTTCTGAGCCAGGAGAGATGTTATTGTCAATTATCTGCCTATAGTGCATCAGCGAAGGTTTTGCCTCATACTTGTTCGCCGTGTAACGGTAGAGGCCAAAGGCTTTGGAATTCCCTCTGTCACTGAAAGAATAGACAAAATAGCCATGGAGATTAACATCATCCAAGGTGTAGGCTAAAAGACACACACAAACACAAAAAAAGAACAGAACAAAAAATTAGTGGTGTATTTATTTTAGCAGCAATCTTATTTGTACATTAGTATACATTTTTTACTACTGAGTTTGTAACCAAATCTCCTGACCAGTAGAGAAGAAGTGATAGAAACAATATAATCTCTGTTAAATTCATCACACTTTTGAAATGTGGTTTCCTATGCCTACCTTTACATTAAAATAAAAATATCAAAATGCAATCACATTCAAACAACTCAGCTTGGTTTGGGACAAACACTGAAAACTATAGACCTTTCTTCTCTATTTTTATTTCATTTACCTTATCTTTGCATAGGAAAAAATGTTAAAAACTTCCCTGGCCATTAAACGCAACAGGTTAAAATACACACTACATCACAGCAACAGAAGATAAAGCAATATACATTTTTTAAAAATGTCACTGTGGTATAACTTTGCAAGAAGAAAAGATGATAGGATGTAAAGGTAAAGGTTTCCCTCGCACATATGTGCTAGTTGTTTCCAAATCTAGGGGGCGGTGCTCATCTCTGTTTCAAAGCCGAAGAGCCAGTGTTGTCCGAAGACGGCTCCGTAGTCATGTGGCCAGCATGAATAAACGGCAAAGGCACATGGAACGCTGTTACCTTCCCACCAAAGGTGGTTCTTTTTTTTTTTCTACTTGCATTTTTAGGTGCTTTTGAAACTGCTAGTTTGGCAGAAGCTGGGACAAGTAACTGGTGCTCACCCAGTTATGTGGCAGTAGGGATTCGAACTACTGAACTGCCGATCTTCCGATCGACAAGCTTAGCAGTCTTATCCACTGAGCCAGGTCTGGTAAAAATGTGCACAAGAGATTGCAAATGCAGCCAAAAAAAGACCCTAAAAGCTAACTGCATGGATAAAATATATACTTTAGCGTCAATGGTTTCGTAGTAAAAAAAAAAAGTTAATTTTCTATTTTTTTCTTGGACATATTTTCACCCTGCTTTGTATTTGCGAAAACTACATTTTCAGTAGAACTTGCTTTTCTTTTGATTCTGAAGACCCAAATATTATTCCAAGCATGTGATCCTAGAAAACACGTTTAAGGACTTGTAGACAGACTTTGCAAAGGACTTTGCACCAGGAATTCCTTGCCTAGCCTTCAAGCCATTGTATACCCTCAAGTTTTAATTTATTTTATAATCTGAAGCCACGGTGCTTATATATTTTTCTCTGTCTTTCCCACACACATTGTTCCAATGCAGCAAAACACATGATTAATAAAGCATTAATGTTTTTTTCATAAGCTCCTTACCTTTTAAGGCTTCATTAATATAATTCTCCAGGTAATGTATCCTTAACTTGTCGTAAGACTGATTCTGCTGATCATCGATTCCACTGGCTAAGATATAAATTGGGACATTGCCATATTTATGTTTAACCCAACTGAGCAGCTTCCGTAGTCCCCAGGGCACCACTGGTGTTTGGCTGGGTGATTCCACCCACGTTGAATCTTTTACCATTTGGATATCAAGAAAGGGATCATACTTTTTGGGAATGTCTATTTCGGAACCGACAAGAGTTGTGGTATAGTGACTCAGAGCAAAAAAATCAAAGGAGCCATGTATTAGATTCCTTTCCTCTGCTGAGAAATAAGGTAGTTGGGAATTATAAAAACCTAGATCATTTTTTTGGTGAAGCAACTGTTGCATCACTTCTGGATAATTACCAGACCCAAAGATTGGCTCTGCGAACCAGCCAATGTCAAATTCCAAAGCTCGCCTGGCTGCTTCCTCACTCTTTTTTGAAAAGGCGCTGGCAGGCTCAACCCAGTCAGCATGTAAGGCAATTGATATTTTACCGTTTTGAATCTTTCTGAATTTTTTATCATACAAGTGCCATGCTTTGGCATGAGCTTTCAAGAGATTGTGCGCAGCTTTGTACGTCAGGTTCTCCACATTGGGTTCATTCATGGTGATCCAAAATTTGACATGATGTCCAAAGTTTTCAAAACAGAACTGAGCATACTCAACAAAAGCTTCCACCGTATGTTGGCTCTCCCATCCTCCATTGTTGGCCAGTGAAAAAGGGAGCCCTTGGTTCGTAGCTCCAGGATGCCACAGAGCAACAACGGGAGTGATATTAACTTTGATCAGTTCATTGACGATGCAGTGATAATAAAATAGAAGTGTTTGGTTTACATTTGTCTCATTGCCAAGAGGAAAGATCAAAGGCCACACTAGTGAAAAATGAAAGTGTGTGATATGCATTTTTTTAAGTAAAGAAATCTGGAGCCTGACATGAGAAAAATCAGCACAGTGAGGCTTGAGTTTCAGAACACCACTTCCATCAATTTTGAGGAGATTCTTGGTTTGGTGAAGTTCCCATATGTAAATATTAGGGTCAACAAACTGAGTTCGTATTGTATCTACCTAGAAAGAAAAAGGGACAAATGAATTAAATCTGTCACAAATAGAAAAAGCAACCAACAAACTAATATTATCACAAAAGCAACTGAAAATTGTATCTTTGGGGGGTTTTTTTGAGATGGTATGGCCATCTCTGAGTTTATTCCATATTTCTGCCAACATATCTATTTGTAAGAAAATGTTATACTATCCATTGGTTTATTTATTTATTATTTATCAAATTTCTATACCATTCATCACACTTAATGTGACTTGGGCAATTTACAAATACAAACATGTGGATTCCTTAGGAGGAAATAAAATTTTCCTGTACAGTAGGGAAATAACAAAAGCTGAAAGATAATAAATTGTGTAGTTGATCTCTAGATGTGTATAGATATTTCCCAAATGAAACAGAGAGATGTGTTATTTATGAAGAGCTTTATCAGAGAATTCCATCAAATTGGTACAATTATAAAATGCTTGTATTGAATCAGAAAAAATCATCATCTATTAGCACTAAAGAAAGACTAGAAAATCTCATTTGGTTTCTCACTTGTCTTACCTGAAGAAAGTTTTCTGTGACCCCCCAAACAAAATTACAGGGGAATGTTCCTTTAAAAGGCTGGGCTTCTTGTGGTGGGAAACCATTGTCTTGAATCAGCTTTCGGTAAAACAAGCCTGAAGATTTCATTATCATTTTTTTATCCTGGCTTTCAAAGTCAACATAAAATAAGCCCCGTCGAACGTAGCCTCTGAACCACTCAAAGCCATCCAGGAGGGACCAAACTGTATACCCCATCACAGCAACTCCATCGTATCTGATAGCTGAAGAATAAACAATGAATACAGAACTAATTTCTCTGTTCATTAAACACTGTGCACTTCTAAACAGCTACATCTGTTTTGCAGTAAAGACTTTGGCTTAATAGAGCCTTCCAGAAGATTTTAGAGTTGCAGTTCAAAAACAGCTGGAGGGTTAAATAGGCTAGTATCTTTTTAAAAAAATAAACAGAATAGAAGCAAATTTGATGGGCTGGCAGAAACCAACAAAAGAAATACTGAATTCAAGATATGGGTAGGCTTTATTACAATAATATCAACAATGGCTGGGTGATACTAAGAAAATGTGGCGGCAAGTCATTAGTATGGAAATTATTCAAGACAGCAAAAACAGAGATGCAATATATGCAGACATGGTTTCCCAATCTTTTTAAATATAAACTCTTAAAATCCCCCTACTATAATATCTAAAATATGCAGAGTAGTGTGCATATGTATATCTTATCTGTTTTATTATAAGTTTGCAAGATATAAACTGCAATAGTAAACCAGAGTTAATTGAATTTAGAATTATAAACATACCACAATTTAGCAAGAGTAAAATTAATTACAAAAATTAATGCAACTTGACACCAGTGTATAGTAAACTCAATTTTCCACAGGGAAATATGTATTTCAGCTGTTATTTGAAAATAAAAAATATTTTTTTCCTCCTTATGCATTTACCAACACTTCAACTCATTTTCAAAGAAGTATAAATAGGTATATGTAACTGATGTACGTACAGCTTCATATTGAGTCTTACAGAGTCTTCATTGATATATCACAATGCAATTTTGAAAGAAACCCCTGAAGTTTGTGTGGCAAGAGTTGACTGACTCTCTGCCTATTTTTTTCCACTGATGAAATGTGCAATGAAACATCCAAGATTGAAAAAAATTGGCCCAGTTGCCATGATTCAACCTTCAGTTCTTGTTCAGAAAATGTTTTTGCAATGGCAAATGGTAAATCTTTTCTTTTTGGAACAAGATTGTAATCTCATCCAATCAAGATTTCTCACATTCAAATATTTCCCTTCATGTATGGAACTTTCCAAGGAATTTGGCTTATATGGTTGTTATCTTGTCAGTTGTAATCTTCCCATATTTTCCCATATCTCCTTTCATACTGTATTTTCTTTACTAAGAAAATAACATCTTAAGAAAGAAAAAAGGAAAACTACATAACTGCTTAAACCAGAGGTTCCCAAACTTGTCAGCTTTAAGACTTGTGGACTTCAACTCCTAGAATTCTCCAGCCAAGCTCAGCTGGCTGGAGAATTCTAGGAGTTGAAGTCCACAAG
>JANHFP010005587.1:63973-79508 GCA_032468135.1 Calamaria suluensis | reverse complement strand
GAAAAGGCCATTGCCAAGGCCCTTAAAGAGTCCAACAGGAAAGCTGGGCCTTCTATTTCTCAACCTCCTTTGCCTGCTCAATTTCCCCTCCAGATTCCCCCTAACTGGTCTCCTAAGGGTTCTGGTCCTTCCCAGCTTCCACCCTTGCCTAATCTATTTTCTGACAACTTACTCAGTTCTGTTCTTCCAGAGCCTTCCCATTTAGAAAATGTAGTCTCTGCGACCATAGAGTGGGGCATTGCCAGAGGCATGCAACAACGCACAGCCTTCTGGGTTTCTAATTTGTGGGTAAATTGGCCCAGATTCCCTCTTCATCTGGCAGTTCTTCTTCCCCTGGCCCAAGTTCCTTGGAGGAAGGGGAGATTCACAGGGATGAGGCCCTCTCAGAGGATGAAGGCCTCTCCCCGGATCAGCCTTCCTTCGTGGGATTATTCAAGCCTCATGTTTTTTGTTCTCTTCTTCACAAGGCTAAGCTTTCTACTGGTTTGGGCCTCTCTCAGTCTTAAGCTGCTCCTTTGCTGCCTTAGCTCCTCTTCCAGATACGCCCTCGGCCCAGGCTGCTTCTCTCCTTGAGGAACCTTCCCCTCAGAATGATGAGATCCCGGCTCCTAAGCTGTTTAGAGATGTTGTTCTGAGGCAATTGTCTTCCCCTGCCTCTGGACCGGGTCCCAGTTCTACGGATAAGTGTTTTTACAATCTGGCGGCTAAACTGGCCAAGCTCCTTCAACCACCCTCGGTGGATTCCACAGTAGCAGTTCTCGTTTCTCCATCTGCTGCCACTGGCACTCCTGAGGACTTTCTTTGCCCAGAGGAAAGGAGATCAGAGCAGTCTCTGGTGAAGGCCCACCTTTCTTCTGCTTGGGTCATTCAGCGGCCTCTTTTTTTCAACAGGGCTGCCTTGATGTGGGTTAGACAATTTCAGGAGCGTTTACCTGCTTCTGATTCTAGGTCCCAGCAGGACCTTAATACGATAGTGACATCCTTGGAATTTTCCGCTGATGCTGCTATGAATTCCTCAAGGTTTGCGACTAAAGCCATTGGTTCCACGGTCTCAGCCCGGCGTCTTCTCTGGCTCCGCAATTGGCAGGTGGATGCCAGGAACAAATGAAAATTGGCTTCCTCTCCCTTCTCGGGGGATAAATTATTTGGTGATCTTCTGGAGCCTCATTTACTGGAGTCACATGGCAAGAAGTAGTACTTATCTAGTGTGTCATGTCGGTCAGAGCCCCGTCCAGCTTCTTTTACTTATGCTCGTCCCTTTCGATCGCAGGATCCTGCCCCTTTGCCTGCCAGGTCTCAGAGATATTTCCCTACTCGGCAGAACCGTCCTCCGGAAAGACAATCGAGCCAAAATCAACGATCTCAAACCAAACGGCCCGTTTGAAGGGGACGGGGGCGTTCTTTCCAGATCCTCCTCTCCCATTAGCGCTCGTCTCTCGCTGTTCGCTGACCAATGAGACGAATCTTCCTTGGGTCCGAACCACCGTCCGTTCGGGACTTGTTCTGGAATTTCTCTCTATCCCCCCCAACTCGCTTCATCCAGTGCCCTGTGTCCAGGGACCGGTCTTGTTTGCTCCTAGTGGAATCAGCCATTCAGTATCTCCTTCAAATTTGGGCTATTCAACCTGTGCCCAAGGAGCAACATGGACAGGGATTTTACTCCCATCTGTTTATTGTACCGAAGCCGTCGGGGGGCTGGAGAGCAATCCTGGATCTCAAGTCCCTGAACTGCAGAATTGTTTACCAGCGGTTTGAAAATGCAATCTCTCCAGACCATCTTGGAGGGTATCAGGGAGGGGGATCTTCTTTCCTCCATAGATCTGATGGAGGCGTACCTTCATCCTTCCGGCACATCGTCGTTTTCTTCGGTTTTGCCTCTCAGGTCGCCACTTTCAATACAGGGCCCTTCCATTTGGCCTCTCTTCTGCCCCCAGGACATTTACAAAGCTAATGTCGGCTCTGGCGGCCCTTCTCTGCTCAATCCCTGTCCGGATTCAGTTCTACCTGGACGATGATCTTATTCACTCCACCTCTCAAACTTCGGCCTTCCAAGACTTGGATCTCACCTTGCAGGTTCTCAGATCTCATGGGTTCTCTTATCAACATACCCAAGAGTCACTTAGTTCCTACTACACGCCTGCAGCATCTGGGCTCCATCATAGACAGCCCAGTGCCTGGTTTTTCTTTCTCAGGAGCGGATCTCCAGCATCAAGGAGATGGTCAATCGGGTCCTTTCTTCCCAGTCAGTCTCTCTTTATCTTCTCTTTCGGCTTCTCGGGAAGCTAGTGTCTTGCATAGGCATCGTTCCCTGGGCCAGACTCCACTGCAGGGCTCTGCAGTGGACCTTGCTCCCTTACCAATGGGCTTGCCTCAGTACATCCCTAATCAAGATTCCTGTTTCCCGGGAATTGCAACTATCCCTCAGATGGTGGACTTCTCCAGCGATTCGCAAGGACAGGGATTTCAGGGAAACCGGATCTTCTGGTTCTGACCACCAATGCCAGTCTTTTTGGATGGGGTGCCCAACTGGGTCACGAGATCGCTCAGGGCCAATGGTCCTCTTCCAATCTGACTCACAGCATCAATTGGCTGGAACTAAGAGCTGTTCATCTAGCTCTCAGGGCCTTCCGTTCTTCCGTGCAAGGACAGGATGTTTTGGTTCTAACCAACAACACTGCAGCGAAGGCCCATGTCAACCGGTTAGGGGGCACCTGATCTCGGAATCTGACGCTTGAGGCACAGCTGTTAGACCTCTGGGCGGAGTCCAACCTGCGCTCCATTCAAGCAGCTCACATCTCGGGGACCTCCAACACTCAGGCAGATTGGCTCAGCAGGTCCCGGGTCGATCACTCAGAGTGGAGTCTTCATCCAGACATTTTCTACCACATCACCTCCCCTTTCAGAATTGTGGAGGTGGACCTCTTTGCGACAATTGCAACAATTGCCAAGTGCCTCAGTTCTTCTCCAGGTACCCTTCCCCAGGGGCGGAACAGATAGATGCCCTCAGGTCTCTGTGGCCTCAAGGTCTCCTTTATGCCTTCCCTCCTCTACCCCTCCTTCCCAGGGTCATTCAAAAACTTCTGGCAGAGCAATCACATCTGATTCTAATAGCTCCGCATTGGCCGAGGCGTCCGTGATTCGCGGACCTCCAGGCTCTTTCTGTAGTGCATCCCAGGAGGATTCCCTCCAATCGCATATCCCTCCACCAAGGCTCCCTGCTCCATCCCAATCCCAAGTGATTCCACTTGACCGCTTGGCTGTTGAGCGGGACCAATTGAGACATGAGCATCCCTCTACTAGGATCATAGCTACTCTTCAGGCGTCTCTCCGCCCTTCTACTATCCGGATTTGCAACTCAACATCGCTTTCCTTCTCTCGGTAGTGTTCCTCCCATGGTGTCCTCTCCTCTTCGGCCGAAACCTCAGATAACCTGATATTTCTCCAGGATGGTCTAGACTCAGGCCTGACACCCAACATTCTTCGTCGACAGATTTCCGCCCTCTCTTCAGTTCTTTCAGAGGGCTCGGAAATTCCTCTGTCTCACCACATTAAGCAGTTTCTCAGAGGGGCTTCACTTCTTTCCCCTCCAGTTGTTCTTCTTGGGATCTCTCTTGTTCTTCAGGCTTCAACCAGGAGCCCTTTCGAACTGATGCAATCCTCTTCTCTTAGCCACCTGTTTTACAAGATCGTCTTTCTGGTAGCCATCACTTCTGCCCATAGGATCTCTGAACTCTCCGCCCTGTCTGTCTGTCCAGACCTCTGTCTCTTTCAACCTAATATGGTTGTCCTCAGACTGGACCCCACATTCCTGCCTTAGGTTAACTCCGTTTTCCATAGATCCCAGGAACTAGTGCTGCCAGATTTCCCCCCAACCCGTCTCATTCTCAGGAACGGGTCTGGCATACTTTGGCTGTCCGTCGGGCCCTCCGAATCTACATCAAGCGGACATCCTCATTCCATAAGACGGAGTCTTTATTTGTCAAATTTCATCCTTCTTGTCTCGGTCACAAAGTCTCCTTGGCCTCAGTGGGCTGCTGGATTCATGCCTGTATCACTTCTGCTTACCAAAATTTGGCCCTTCCCATTCCTGGCGTGATCACAGCTCATTCCACTCACAGCGCCTCTACTTCCGCTGCTTGGTCCACTCAGGCTTCCTTGGAGGAAGTTTGCAGGGCGGCCACCTGGTCCCCTCCTTCCCCTTTCATTTGGCATTATAAAATTGACTGGTTTGCTTCTGCAGACACTTCATGTGGTAGACATGTTCTACAAAAGGTCCTTCCGCAGTCCCGGCAGGATCCCCCCCCGTAGGTCCTCTGCTTTGGCATGTCCCAGTATGAATGATGTTCCAGCAGCTTAGGAGAATGGGTGTTCTTACCTGAACACCCTTTCTCTCAGCAGCTGGAATGTCATTTATCCCCACCCTTTCCGCTGGGTGTCTTTTTTTCCTTTACTCTGGACTTCTTCTCTCTTTGTGGCTCTTTCCTTTTGAGCAGCTCAGCATTCTTGTCTACATATTCATCCTCGTTTCAAAAGTGGGAGCTGAGGAGAGGGGGAGGAGTTTTACTATTCTAATTGCAGACTCGGTGATTGGTTCAGACAGAGCAGAACCCAGTATGAATGTCGTCCCAGCTGCTGAGAGAAAGCGTGTTCAGGTAAGAACAACACCCACTCAATATACAAGAATGTGAAGAGGCATTTGTGAATGTTGAGAATGAGGTTGGAGTACATCTTCAACTCCATAGCTCATTTTTAATCCTTGCGTATGTTCTCTGAATATCTATGGAAGACTATTAAATGGTTTAATGTTGCAAAGTTTAAAGTTGTAGCAATAAATAAATTAAACAGACAGTAACTATGACAGTTTACTGTAAGATTTCCTTTTTTTCTGGAACCTCCGGGCTGAGAACGAGTTTGATATTTAAGAATGATGTATCCAGCAGAAAATCATTCCTCCAGTTTTTACTAGGAGTCAACATAGGTTTACTTGAAAGCTAGAATTAAGTAGTAGTTACTCCTCATGAAATAATATATGTATTCTGAATGATGCAAATATTGAAATTGCATCATTAGTAAAGATCAGCTAGGGCAAGGGTATTTTTCTATGCATTCCTATCTTTAACTCAGGGGTGGGCTACCTGAAATTTGTAAGTGACTCTCTTCCCATTATTTCATCAAATTTGGCAAAATGCATACATTTGGAGATGTGATAACTCCGCTATACTTCCTCCTCTACCCCACCTGCAACAAGAGAAAATATTGCCGCTCTACAAAATATAACTTTCGATCATATTGAGTTCCTATCCTTCTTTGGCTAATCATACAACCTTTGTCAAACTCCAGATGTTTGTATGTTTTCAAAATGTCTATGTGCAATTGCAGCATGCCATGTTTGTTTTTTTTAATATTTCAGGTTTTGTGGTCTTTGCAACACTTATTGTCATTGTATCCTTGATCATGATCTTTGTAGTGGGACCCCGACATGGGCAGACGAACATTCTCGTGTACATAACAATTTGCTCAGTCATTGGAGCTTTATCCGTATCCTGTGTAAAAGGTTTGGGCATTGCTATAAAGGAACTTTTTGCAGGAAAAGCTGTGCTGAAACATCCATTGGCCTGGATTCTGCTGCTAAGTCTTATTGCTTGTGTAAGCACACAGATTAACTATTTAAATCGGGCCCTGGACATATTCAACACTTCTATAGTGACACCAATCTATTATGTGTTCTTCACAACATCTGTTTTAACCTGTTCTGCAATCCTCTTCAAGGAATGGCAACACATGGCAGCCGATGACATTATTGGCACATTTAGTGGCTTTATCACCATAATCGTGGGGATATTTTTATTGCATGCCTTTAAGGATGTCAATTTTTCCCTAGCGAATTTGCCTGTGACATTGCATAAAGATAACAAAGGAATAAATGGCTGCGTGCCAAGCACATATGAACTATTTAATCACGATGAAGAAAGTGCAACTCGCATAAGTGACCTACACTCTCCTGATGGAATATCTTCCAGGAGAAATGGAAATCTGTCAGCCTCCTAAAGAAAACAATTCTGTAACTTTTGTTTCATTGTGAAAAGCCAGTTTTACAGCATTTTTCAAACAGATATATTTAAATAGTACTGTAGACAATCATATTTTTTTTAGGTTTGACTAGCTTGGTCAAAGAAAAGTGGTGGATTTTTATTTGCCTTACTCTTGATTTAAAAATACTAAAGAACCTCACTCTGTTATTTGCTTAACTTAGTAAGAATATGTAAATATTCTGTTTTGGTTTAAGACTTCTTGCACTAATGACAATTTTAACAAATAAAATGCTTTATTTCTGATGAGGAAGTCTATTAGTTTTGCACACCTATAAATCTTTTATGGTAATTTGGTGAATTATGCATGGACTTGTTCTTATCATGAGACACTGCTACTCATCCATAAACAATCTATGTTTGGACAATTTATGATCAGCTGCACCCAAATGTGTTAGATTCTAGGTTTAGGAGATTTGCACTTGCAACCAATGTGTTTTTAATCAATGAACCAGACATTCCTGAAGAACGAGACTTAAGTGGTATCAGTTCACAAACGTCATTACATAGAAAAATGCTATTTTAAGAAAGTACCTACTGTGTTTTCTCAAAAATAAGACCCTTATATTTTTTTGAACCCTGAAATAAGCGCTTAGCCTTACTGCCATGTACTCAACAGGGGATATCTTATTTTGGGGAAAACAGGGTACGTGTAAACCATGTTTGTATATATTAGCACATACCTGAAACACACAAATATTTAGTGGTTTCAAGTATTTAAAATGCTTCATGTTGAGGTTAATGCTGGATAACAATTGGCAAATTTATTTATTCATTTTGTTTTTGAAGTGGGATGAAAGAATAAAATACATTCGCCTTTTTCCCCCCTTTCCAGTCTTTCTACTGTAACAACTATTATCTGCATGGCTTGACTCTATCCTGGAACACCAAATGCAATAAAAAGTTCATGTGCCTTTCTACTCCATTTAAAGCAGAGACAAATCAACAGGCAGAAGGCAAGCTTAGATGTGTTTGCAAAATGGAGGAATGTCTGTAGATTATGTTTCAGCCTCTATATGGAAGAAAAAAATTGAGAAGCTGACCTTCAAAATTGGGAGGATGGAAACAGAAAAGTTTAAAAGAGAATAAATTAAATAACATCCTGATAAAATGAAATAGGAAGAGAGCATCAAATGCCAATTGTTTAATCTACCATCAGTTTGGCAGTTGATTTCATTCAGTTAGAAAAAAAGTCTCAAAATATTTGGAACAACAAAAATGCCATTAAATTAGATGTTTCAGTTAATGGCTGAATGCATTTGTTGTGGGAAATAGTGTGGATTATTGTTGCAGTTTTTAGGTGTTCTGCAATATACCATATTTTTTGGACTATAAAACGCACCAGTTTATAAGATGCAGCAAGATTTTGAAGAGGTAAGTAAGACAAAAAAGTGTTTGCCTGGCTTCCGGAAGCACTCTGCAGGCTTCACAAACCCTCTGTGCACCCTGTGTTTTTGTGAAAAACGGTCCAATTTTTTCACAAAAATGGGATGAGCAGAGTGGGGCTTCAGGAGGCCAAAAATGGTATAAGACATACCAACATTTCCACCCTCTTTTAGTGGGGGAAAAAGTGCATCTACTCCAAAAAACATGGTAGTTAATCATATACCAATCAAGAACTCTTGGTAAGTGACAAAGTAATCAGACGTGATGTCAGTTGTGGCCATTCTAGTTGCTGTGATTATGCAAATCCTACCCAGTCATAATGTCCATAGTCACACAATAGTCATTTGCAGGGCTCACCATCTCCTCGATTCTCCACTGACTTTGCTTGTTAGAAGTCACTGTGAACATGTGACTGCAAGACACTGTAGGCCACAATCATGAGACTTGGTAGTAGGTACTCCCTGTTCAGCACTATAACTAGGAAAGGTTGCCAAACTAGTAAACATCAAACCAGGATTATCCATATAATCTTTTAAAGCAAGGATAGGCAAGCTTTTAACTGGAAGCACTGCAGGGAGCAGAGGTATATTATGAAAATAAACAGGATAATGACTTCCCATTTTTGTTTATTTCTGGAGGTTATCCAAACAAGTTAGCCTATTTTAACATTTAGAAAAGAAATTTATGGCAGAGTTCCATAACAACATTACAGTGGGATTGAATAGGTCAAAATGTATCACATTGTGTTAACCAAATTATGTGTTTCCTACTTCAAATTAGAAAAACTTTTATGGCTGTGAGTTGATCATCTCTGCTCTTAGGTATGATAATCTGTAATTTTAGAATAGTTTGCATTGTATTAGAAACTAATATTACTGCCTACATGATAAATACAATTAGGCTACCTAGAAAATTGAGGAGATAATCTCTCTTGCAAACATGTTTTTATTTTACACATAATTGAAACAATGATTCTTAGACCAGGAAAGCCAAACAATACTTTAAAATCATAGTACTATTTAATTCAGAATTTTGAGAGAACTACCAGAGATAACCCATGGAAAACTGTTAACTATTGAATCATGAACTCATCAAAGTATAATTCTTGAACAGTTAAGAGTCTGAAGACAATTTTCTAAAACTAAATAACCCTTGAAACATGTATAAGTCTTAAATGGTAAATGTAAGCTGTGTTCCCTACATACTATTCCACAATAATTCCACCTTTATCTTTATTTACTTTCAATGAGATACAGAAACAGGATTCAAATTCACCAATTATGATAAGCTAAAAAAGACATTTTTTCTAAGGGTATTAACCAATTCCCTAAATCTGAGTAAACATGAAGCATTAATTATTTTTATCTTACAATCATACTTTTAAAATCTCATTAAAATCTTTTATTTCCAAAGGTGATTACATTATGGGGTAAAATAGTTTTCTAAGGAGAATGTTCTATTGATTAAAAAGTAGCAAACGGAGTGTCTTTAAAAGATAAGCTGAGCAGCTTAATACTTTCCTTATACAAAAACATTTCAAGCATACTCCTATAATAAAATTCACTTTTGTTAGCAAAAGTAAATAAAGATCCCTTATATTAAGCCTTTAAAACAATTATAAAAACTGGAGAAACGCAAAGATTTACGCCTAAAATAGTTGCATTGCAGTGTTTTATCAAAAGTATTTAAAAATTAGTCTAAAATCTGAAATTTGTGTGCAGTCAGAGTTTGAAAACAACCATTCAAACATTTTAGTTGATCCTGGAAAGCAACGAAGATCAGGGCAATCTTTGTTGCCTTAGGCAACAAATCTAGTTTCAACATGTGCTACAACTGACCATTGTTTCCAAAAGATCACAGGTCTTTTCTAGTTGCTGGCCAAAGACTGATGAATGGGAGGTTGGAAACAGCGGACATGTTCCACTGGTGTACTTTCTCCATCACCAGATTTCAAATACTTGTCCAGTGTGGTAATAATTTCATCATTCAGGATCTGGAACTTGCGAATTCTCTCAACCATTTTTTTTAAAGGCTACAAAACAAAAATTATAATCAGCAAAAGGGAAAGATACCAAAATGGAACACAAAGTGAGAAATAAAACTTGGTGAAACCTACCACATTCTTGATGACTTCATCTTTGCCATCGTGCTTCTGTACTTTCAGTAGGTGATAACAGAAATCGAGCACATCAAATCGACGCTGCTGTCCCAAAAGGACAATAATCATACAGCCAGCCCAATGCAGCCCATCTCCAAAACACTGTCTACAAAGTAAAGGTGTAGAGAAACCACTACATTATATTCAATAGGGTAAATCAAGATTCTGGATTCCCATTCCCAAATCTGTCACTACAATTGAAAATTCTGACAATATTCTGGAGAATTTTGCAATACCTTTTTATTGTATGGTGCTGCTAATAAGTATGCAGTCAAAGACTTTATTTCAGAAATGGGTAGGGCAGGATCCATTCAGGATGGTATTTTAGATAGGGGCGAAATGGATGCCTTAAGCATCTCTGTCTTTAACCATTAAAAATGCAAAGAAAGAGCGAAATATTTAATTTTATCTACTTCGTGTTGGCTTTTTGGGGGATCAGAAAAACATAACCATTTCTGCATCCCTGCCTAATACTACTGTATGCTATTTTTGTCTCAGTATACTATCTTCATCTTCATACAATCCTAAATAAATACATGAAACAGAACCACCCAAAACTATAAAACTGATATCTCCAAAGTTTAGATGCAGAAAAACAAAAGAATCATTGTAATCATGGTCAACATTGTATCATTAGATTATCATTTCTGCATTCATCAACCTACATTTAAAAATAGTATTTTAATGTGTTCGTCTAACATAGTTATTAAAGTCTTAAGACTTTATCATCCAAATGCATTTGAGTAACGCATCTATACCAACATGTACTGATATTTGCAAGGAAATTAGTAACACAGTAAATTCTTAATTCCTTTGTTATATTATAGTCGTATCTAACTTCAGAAATAAAAATAAAGCACGAGTGAATAGCAATGCAGTTGCCATTATTTGAATACATACTCCACAGTAAATTCATGGGTTCCCACTGGAATACAGTATACAAACTGCATTGCGCTCCAAAGGCGGTGAAATTCCACACACTCATCCACATGCATCACACCGTTGCTAGGGAGAGGGCCCCGCCATATGGGATCATCCAGGAATATTCGAATCCTTGTTAAGATGACTTCAAACATAGAAAGTCCACAGCAAAGACGCTCCTTAGTTAGCAAATCTCCTTCTCTTGCAATGGCAATTTGCTATAATTGCAACCAACAGTATAGTATCAGTCTATAAAGAACTTAATGTGAAAATGAGCTACTGAGCTTGAAATAGGATTGGAAATGATACTTTCCCATCCTTTTTTAAATTGTTATTATTTAATTACTGAAATTTAGATGAAAGACATACAAAATAATGTATATGTAACTAAAAATTGAAAATAAAATGCATACAATAATATAACCAGCTCACTCTTTTAACATTAAATCTATGATAGAGAAATATACTGATCCATCTTCATTTCTACAATTGAAAGATTTCAAAAACCAATAAAGATTCAAATCCATTTTTTAACAAAATGTGGTTTTCTTTTCACTCACAGAGGGTGATTCTCTTCACTGAATCCCAAGCTCATTAAACCTAGTATTCTACATAAAGCGTCATATTTTGGAGTGAAATTCCACATTGTTTACATCATTAGCTATTAAGGCGTCCACAGTGTTGTATTAATAGATGTAGTCACTGAATCAAAAAAGAGCATTTTTGTAAACCTTAAATATATGTAAGTAAAAAAAAGGGGGGGGGGGTGGAATCATCTTTGATTCTCGCTAACTCATATAGGCATGTAAGTGCAGTTTCTTGGTATAGTATGAAAATAGTTTTCATTCCCTTTTATTTCAGTTTCCCAGTTTACTTTTACAGTCCTGATTTGCCAAATGGTTTCTCCATCCAAATATTAATTGTGGCCAACTTTAGTGTTCTAAATCACATAATCTGGCTAGCTGGTGTTGTGTATGGCACATAACTCTGAAATCTGAATTATGAATCCACTGAGATAAAATCTAATTCTTTAGAAATTATATTACTAATTCAACCAAAATAGGATGCCAAAAAGCTGTATCCTCTACATAGTGGTAAGCAAGTAGGTAAAATGGCAGTTCTGAAAAAAAATGTAAAGGCTACCTGAGGTGTTCCCAGTCTCTCAATCAATGGAACCAAGTGGAGTGGAGCATATTTTGATTCTAGTCTCTTCATTTTAGCATCAAGTCTTTCCCCCTCTGGAAACAGAAAACGAGAGAATAATGTGACTTATTTTTCATTTATTCACTGTACTGTTCTTTTATCCCACCTTTCTGCATTTGGAGTCTTAAGGAGGCCAAACAAGCCTGTTTCAGCTTTATGCTTTGTTTGATTTATTGCACCGCCACATTTTGTACATTTGAGAGAACAAAATAAATACTAACATCAGAGCTTTTTATTTTCACTCCTAAAATGGAGCTATGATGTTTAAACATGTATTTGCTGCCACATACTTTTTTGTATACGCAGAAAAACATCCTAATTTTTAAAATGCACATGGCTTATACATCTTGTGAAAGGAAACGTTCTGTGGCAAGAGATTTCATTTTGTAAACTAGGAGGATGTGTAAAAACTACAAGAAAAGAAATGGGATTGCTCAAAACAACTTAAATGAGGAAAAAATATAAAATGCAGAAAGTGCCTTATTTCATTAATCACACTAAGTTTCTCCAGCCATTTAAGCTGCTTAATCTATTCTCTGCACAATAGATATGCACCACTTATAACAAAGGACTTATTTAATTCTGATACAAATGTGTGCTGTGCTTCATTAGCTTCTTGTCTTGATGTCGCAGTCCCACATTGACAGCATAATTTGGCATGAGTATTCAGGTTGGAAAGCCATAGAAAAAAACATACCCTTGACATGAATTCTTGGTAAAATATTCTGGAATGGTGCTGCATGCAATAGATCACAAACTTCCTCCAATGACTGCAACAAAGAGAATAAAGATATAACACTAGAAAGCTGTGATTGGGAATCTCTGACTGCAACACTAAAGTTGTTGGCTGATTTTGAATGGAAGTAGCAATACCCCAAAAAGAAAACATTTTTCCATGATTTTCTGATGGAAACTGGCCTGTGTACCATGTATACTGCTGAGGAACATAGTTAATCCCACTCAAACTACTAGCAGGAATGCATTGATTCCTGCAATACTTCCAGCAAGTATTACATTTTTAAAATGTAATGATCTTTTGGTAGATTTGCCTCAGTCTTAAAAGTTTTTTTATCAGAATAGCAAAGTAGATTCATGGACAGAATAAAATTGTATATTATGAACAAAACAAAGCCATATAGCACAGTTTATCAAAAAGCATAACACAATTAATTTCCATTGTTCAAGCAGCAGATGGAAAGATGTGAACTGGGCATTGAATTAAGATTTTGTTTTCAACGTTATTCTAAAATCCACTATCTCCTCTAGGCTAGTTTTCATAATAGAACCCAAAATCCAGGAAATGATAGGGCTCTCATTTAAAAAAAAGGTATCTTCAAAATGTACTGAATTTGATAATTGTTCATTTAGACACTTAACGCTGATGAAACTATCTGTGCCATTTACATTCCAACAGCACCAAAAATCCAGGAAGGCCACTTTCATAAGGAGCAAACAGGGTTGTTTTCAGAATATACTTTCAATATGCGGAATGAACAAAGGAAGTACACAGATTACGCTACTGGGCATTTACAGCATAGGTTTTTCTTCCCAATATTATTCCAGCTGGCTTGGCAGAATTTTCAAATAAGAATATATAGTCACCACCATGCAAAGCCCCATCTTTTTATACATATACGTGTCAATGCAAATAAAAAGAGGCAAACTGTCAATAACAGTCATACCTGCCGTCTTAACTTCTTTAGCCACTCATGTAGACACCTTAGATCAGAGGTTCCCAAATTTGGCAACTTTAAGACTTGTGGACTTCAACTCCCAAAGTTCTCCATCCAGCTGAAGTCCACAAGTCTTAAATTTGCCAAGTTTGGGAACCTCTGCCTTAGATGATATATAGAATTGCTGAGAAGCTAGGAAAAATTACCTTTGAAGGACTAATTCTCTACAGAATAGCTCAGTCTCAAGTATATATATATATTTAAAAATTGGAAAACATTTTACAAGCACTTAGGTAATCACAAGAAAAACCATTCTGATTTTTGATTACTCATGTACAGTATCTTGAACACTTGAACACTAATGGTGTTTCAGAGCTTCTCTGTAATTTCTCTAAAGACAGGTTTTTATTTTTCAAAGTCTTTTTTCTAAACCAGAAGGCATAAAAGAAATAGAACTCCTCCTTTGAGCGGAAAAAGACCCAAAGTAAGAGCCTACATTTGTGCAAATTTTGAATATGAATTTTTATGAAAAATGCTAGAATTTCTTCTTCACAATGTTATTTTCATAAATAATTAAAAAGTATTTGAAAGTCAAGGTTCTTAATTGATGGGTTGACTTTATGCCATAGCCATCATCTTTAATGTATGAAGCAGGCAGTACTGGGTTGGCTTCTGTAGCAGGTGGCAAATGCTGAAACATGTATGATATTGTCCATGGCAGCATTTACTTTGGACACAAATAGGTAATGATGCATTTGCATGATGGCATTACAGTATATGCTGTATGCTCTTTTGGCTTCATTGTACTGTAATCTGTTGTTGACACTGCTTATCCACACCTACCAGGCTTTGCTCAATGAGGAGACAGAAGAGAATAGCATTTCCCACTTCTCTCAGATTTTGGAAACACACTGTTTTCAGTTCAGCATACTCAACAATATCCTTGAGCTGATGATGAAAGAATTCCAGAATTCCTGAAGAATGTGGTAATAGGAGAGAGACAGAGAGAAAGAGATAGGGAGGGAGAGAGGCAGAGGGAAAGAATAAAAGGTCACATAAGCCAGCACTATAGCTTGCTGTTCACAGAAAATTAGTATTTTTCCCCTATATACATTACAGATAGTCTTTGACTTAAATGATTCATTTAGTGGTCCGTTCAAAGTTACAATCACACCTTGTGACTTTTTCACACAACCACTGCAGCATCCACATAGTCATGTGATAAAAATTCAGATGCTTGGCAACTACTCATATTTATGACGGTTGCAATGTTCCAGTGTCATGTGACAACTTTTTGCAAACTACTGACAAGGAAAGTCAACAGGGAAGCCAGGTTCACTTAACAACTATAGCAAGAAAGATCATAAAGTGGCGCAAAACCCACTTAACTAACAACAGTCGTGCTTAGCAATGTAACTTTTGGTCTCAGTTGCGGTCATAAGTCAAGGACTACCTGTATCTAGATAAGGAAGCCATAGTTGTGATATTATATCCCATAGGCCTAAATTCTATTAAGACAACCTCTTTTCCCTTAAAATACCCCAGGATACCAGGATTGATCCCCTCTTGAACTGTGTTTTTTTCCTCTTATACATATAGGTAAAAATACTGTGGCTGGGGAATTCTTAAAATTGTCAATGTTGGACACTTTTCCTCTAAATCTTGAGATTGTCGTCGTATCAATAATCAACAAAGGTCAATTATGGAACCCCTGATGCCTACAAAATATTTTGGAGGAAACTTGAAAATATATTACCCCAATCTATCATAAAGTGAAAACTAAAATATAGCAATATTAGTCTTTTTAAACCCTACTTAAATTGTTTATTAAATAGTCCAATAAAAAGAAACAAAAATTCATTATTGACATAATTAAAAATGAAACTTACCTGGGGAGCCATACTCATGTCTAGGCAACCTACAGATTTTGGGCATTACTTCCATTAAGGTCTTTACATACTGAAGAATTGTGCCTTGTAACTAAGAAAGCAAATATAAATAATATTGCTAAATAAGCATAAATTAAACTGGGGTTCATAAGACACTAGCAATGTTTTAATTGTACTAACACCTTAAGCAGGGTTCATTTGTATAAAAAAATGAAC
>JANHFP010005587.1:52539-63941 GCA_032468135.1 Calamaria suluensis | reverse complement strand
TTCAAAGTGAACACATTTATGATAAGACATACCAGTGCAATAGTTTTATAAAAAGCACAATTCATCTCTACATAAGTGAATTTGTGTATTTAAAAAAGAGTTATGATTGAGGGAAAACATAAATTGTATTGTTTACTGCTAATACAAAATGTAAATTTAGGCAAATTAGCCAGATCTGACTAAGCATACTTTGATGACATCCGCTGGAAAACAGTGGGATGAGCTAAATTCCCAAAATGAAATGGTAGAAAGATGTCAAATATTCTTAACTAATAAACTAAAACTTTTGTGACTTTCTTTTTACATCAATACTATAGTATGAAATTTTATATTTCAAGGGAAACAGCCCTAGAATGATGTTTATGTTTCTAAGAATGATTTTCACACAAAATTGTAATTCCTATTTTCATACCATCTCAGTTATTTACAGTCACTGGCATTCCTTTAATGGCTGGAGCAGTTGAATTGTGATCCAAAATATGTGAAGAACATAAAAATTCAAAAACTGAGTGATTAAATGAACTTGAAAAAAGGGTAGCTTTTTCTATTTTACTGAAATAAAAATAATCCACATACCAGACTCTTGACAACTTTCAGTAATTCTTCCATCACCACAGCAATCCCTTGATATCCCAGTAGTCTGCAGATCACTTTGAAATGAGGGGGGCCTACAAAGTTCCTATAGTAGCTATAAATGCTAGAGTATGCCAGATTCAAAGCCTAAAGAGGAGAACAACAGAAGTCATTCAAATAAAATTAGAAGGCATTTCTCCTTTCATTACAAAATATATAAAAGAATCCTTTCAGGAAATCAAGTTACATTTAATTTTAATAAGTAAAATGATGTTTGAAATATATGATAAAGTAAACTTAAAGTAAAATAACAAACACAATTAATTTTGTAATTAATTAAAAGCAATTAGTCCTGCAGATAATCTAAACCTATGCCATATAGGGTTAAAGGTGGTAACTAAATCCTGAATTGCACTCAGAAAGAAACTGGAAGTCAATACAGCTTACACAACAGCAGTGTGATATGGGCAAGGTACTCTGAACTATGTGTCCCACACTATCCTGGACCAATTTTAACTTTCAGGCGGTCTTTAAGAGCAACCCCAAGTAGAGCACATTGCAGTAATCCACTGCCCTTCTCTTTTTTAAAAAAAACCTTGCAATTATTACACTGAATTGGCAGGACCCACATTTAAAAATAAATTGCTACATGCTCCCCTTTTTCTACAGATAGATTCAAAATATAGAAAGAAATAACAAATAGCTCTGAAATTGCTAAGAGTTGTATAGTTGAGAAGAAATAGCACCTGGATCTCCCCAGTCTTACTCTGACACACTGCCCATTACATCTGGCAGACACTTGGCACGATTTCTACTACTGTATATTATAAGATTTTAGAGAAAACAAGTTAGAGTATGAATTTGCCATTTAATGAATCTATACACACAGTAATGTATAGGAAAATCTTTTATCTGTTAATATCAGCCTAATGTTACAAAAACTGTTTTGCTACAAGAAATATAACAAGATACAGATAATGAACAGCACTGTGAAACAAATTTAAGGATAATAAAGCCCAAATGCTCTTTCTAAGGTAACATTTCCCTCCCCCTCAGTCACTAAAGAATTGAGAATTATTAACTTGAATCATCAATGAAGCAAGCAGAGTCTGGCAAGAGTGATTTAGAATGTTTTTGCATTTGCAAGCAAGAAGAAAGGAAAGTTTCCTTAGGAAGCAGAACAGGCTGTTCCTGAATAGATGTAAGTAGAAGATAATGTAACCCTCATCACAAGAAACCTCTGTAAACGAAAGGTCAAAGAATAGGAAATTTACTGTGCAAAAAGCATGTAGGAGCAACTATGAATCATGAAGAAATCTATTTGCTTGTTTGCAAATATCATTTTATTTGAATATTCTATGACAATCTCAGGATTTTTACTCTGAGCATAATATAAAAATACCTTCATATATTTGTATATCTGCATTGCTTTCTTGAATACTCAAAGTAAATAGGCGATTTAATTATACCGTATACAGTAAAGGATTCCGATTTTGTTGCATTTCAATTTGGAGCAAAGCAAAAAAATATGTATTTAAAGACACAGAAATTATAAACTGAAGAGAATTTTAAGAAGTCAAATTCCATAAATTATGCTCCTTGTATTATATCAAACCTTCATTGTGCTTTTTTCCTCACTACAGCATTAACTAAGTCCCACTTAACTTGTAAATTATAAAGAAATGTAATATGTCTGCAGTGTTATTCAGCAATCAGTACTTTTAATTCAGTCAAGGATCAGTTTTACTGAGAGAATGTATCAACATAAAATGGGTGATATAATAAAATGAAAATTGTCAAGCACCTGCTACATGAAAAACAAATAAGGAAAAATATTAACCTTTGATCCATGCAGATATTGCGGCTGTGCATTGGGCTGCTTGTCTCTCTGGAATTCCTGAGAAAATGGTAGTACTGTTCGAACAAACCTACGTAAACCAAAGACGGCAACTGTCAGGCTCCAAAAACCAAGAAAGACATGTGATTCTTTCAAGCAGATTTCTTTATTTTTCTCATTAATGGCCAGAAACCTGCCAAACTAAAAACATGCTACTAACCCCATAGAAATATACTCTGGGAACTATTAGGGAGAACTGTCTTCATGTTCCCTACCCCACATAAATTATCTGAACTGAGTTGTCTCTTGATCATCTAGATCAGAGGTCTTCAACCTTGGCAGCTTTAAGACTTGTGGACATCAACTCCCAGAATTCTCCAGCCATTATAGCTCAGAAGCATAGCTGGCTGGAGAATTCTGGGAGTTGAAGTTTACAAGTCTTAAAGCTGCCAGGGTTGAAGACCTCTGAACTAGATTGCACTCCCTCCCTATTGGCAATCCAGATTATATTCCATCATAGCAACACAATTTATAATTGTGTAAATTCCACCTTAGTCATGGAAGCATTTGTCAGATTTATATCCTGCCTTTATTTGTAATTGGGAGCGCAAGGTGTCACTCTTAACATTCTTCTATTTTTCCAGACGACAATTTAGTGAGGTATGTTGAACTGAGAGAAGCAAGAGACAAATCCTTTGCTTGTGTGGCTGGGAATGGACTGACATGTGGGCCTGCTTATGGCAGTACAACCCCTTAAACACTACACCAGACCTTGTGCCAGTCCAAAGTTTTTAGCACTACACCACACCAGATCGTATTCCTTTTTTAAAAACATCAGTTCTGTATTATTATGTGGGTTATGAGAAATATAACTGTGGGATTAATGTGTCACACAAACAGAAAAGCATCACTACAAAAAAATTAAACGCTAAGATTTGTGGAAGGTAAGTGACTTCACACACTGACTAGAAAAACATTATTTGCTTATAGATGGGATGCCTTTCAGGATAAAAATCCATATAAATCCACATGAAATTGATGTTGATATAGCTATAATACTATCAATTTTTGGTTCTGCTTTGTGTTCTGAGACTATCCAGAACACAAAGCAGAATACTGATGTATTCTGATATCACTCATATATTCATCGAAGTTGGATTAGTATGTTTTGTTAGATGGCTAAATCAAAATTTAGATTCCCCTTTTCTGACATATTACTTAGTGGGAAAAGGGGAAAATTGGGAAAAGGGGAAAAGTCCCCTTTTCTGACATATTACTTAGTGAAATTCAAGAGCTGAAACCTTAAGTTCTCTTCAATTTTGTGAAATTGAAGTAGGTTTTAAGAAGTTAAATATTCAGCCTCTTTTGTAACATTCAGACCCTCACTACTTCAGACTCTGAGTCTGACAACTGGTACTGTATAGTTATATACAAATGAATATCACCAACATAAAACTGGAACGGTACATGCCAAAACTGGAATACAATCCAACCCAACCCAACCATGTTCTTCCATTTGTACAAGACCTTATTTTACTGGGCACAAAAATGAAAAAGTAACTGTTACATATATAAAATATTATCACTGCACGTTACATGCAAGCACTGGCACAACTGCTGCCCTTTATTTCTTTTTTAACATTAATTCTTTGAATCTACTCAGTTGTTTTAAAGCCTTTCGTTTACATAGTTTGTTCTAGATAAATGAGATCAAAAGCTCCATTCATATTTTCTCCCTCTCCATTCATGAATAGTGAGGCTATTGTATAAAACCTGTAGGCTAGAACTGAATACCACGTAGTACAAACAATTTCCACATAGTACAAACAATTTTAACAGCACAAGCACATATATAAAAGCGCACATATCTAGTAACTACTGGGAAAGAAACTGCAAAAAACTAGGAAGCTACTAGTATTTTATAGGTCATTCTCCAATATTTATACCTCAAGCCAACTGCTGAAAACTATTTCTTGAAAAGGATTATTTCAAATATTTTTAAATAGAAGTCCCTGTCCACAGAAAGCTCTGATAACAAGAATCATGTGTTTAAATCCTCAGAGTTAAGTAGGCTATTGCTTAACAATAACATTGACATGTAACTATCAGAACAAACTTTATTACCAGGATCATTAAATTAAATACAGTATTCAAATACAAATATTTAAAAACTGTCTCACTAACCTGTTGGTGGACCCATTGTAGCAATAATTAGGAAGGAAATCATAGTTCAGTTCCCAAAAGACGTGAAGAGTGATTCTTCCATAGGGAGCAGATACATTATGATTGGCTTCTCTGAACATAGCATCAAAGCTGTCCAAAGTCATATATCTGCTTAGGAGCTTGTGTGTCATCTTGTTTATTTCTACTAATCCATCCAACTCCTGATAATTTTTTATGGATAGATAAAAGTAATAAGGAAAGAAAGAAATAAAAAAAATCAGAATCTTCTAAACAAATAAAACATTAGATCTTTTTAATGACCATGCACATTAGAAAATCGTTGATCTATGTTGGAATTATTTATTGCCTACTTATTTCAAACATATATAATGGACAAAGAACCAGAGTCTCAAATCATTTTGTAGTAACAGTTTTAAATAAATGATACATTGGCTTCCTACCTGACCAGAAGTTCCTAAATACTGACTAGCCTTTAGGATGACACATTTCAATGCCTTTCCCTCAGTTGCACTGGAAGATATTGGAAGATTCTTTTCATGAACTATTTAGGTCCACACAGAGATGGACTGGAACTACTGTACATGTTCTTCTCTACTGCATGTATTATTGAGATGTTTGCAGCACATATATTTACCGTTTACAACTAGTCCGGACTTACAACAGTTCATTTAGTGACCACTCAAAGTTACAACAGCATTGAAAAAAGTTGATTTATGACCATTTTTCACACATGTGACTATTGCAGCACTCCCATGGTCACATGATCAAAATTCAGATGCTTGGCTACTAACTCATATTTATGATGCATACAGTGTCCCTGGGTCATGTGATCACCTTTTGTAATCCTCTGACAAGCAACATCAATGGAGAAGTCATTGATTCAGTTATCAACTGTGGTAAGAAAAGTCTTAACAGCATTTACAAGTACATTTATATATTAGCCTATCTCTTTAAGGTTTATAAAAGAATTCCCTTTCTACAGTCTATCTTCTCTAATCATCAAAATCATAAAAGTTCATTTTTTTCTGCAAAAGTCCATGAATCTATTTCCAGTCACTTCACACAAATATACAGTATTTCCAACAACATGACACAAGGAGAATACATGAGATCTCTCTATTTTATTTATACAGATTAATGGGAAAATGTCTTAAAGCTCCATAATTTAAACCAGAATATATCCAGTTCAAAGAACCCTAAAATTAACAGACCACCAACTGCAATCCTTACATACAGTAGACACCTGAAAGAAATTGCTGCAATTGGAGCTAGTCACCAACTACCATTAAAGAGATGAAACACAATTTCCAGTGCAGCTTTATCTCTGCTTGACATTGATATTGAACGTGTCTGGAAATGACCCCTTTGGTAGATTTCAACCACATCCTTCACTTTGGTGAGAAATGGCCTTGTGTCATTTTACTACAGCATCTCAGAGAAGGCAAATGCCAATTGCTCTTTTGGTTCCTATACCCAGAATTACTCTCTGTTCACCCTGTTTAATTGACCTGTCCTCTATTAACGAGGCATATGCCTAATTAATTATTGTATATTATGAATAACAACTGGCTGAGGGAACCTTGTCAAATTTGACATTTCTCTTAACTCCAAACCCAGTGGGACATTAACTCCTATGCTGAAAATGCATTTCAGCACTTACTACAATGGAGGTCAAATCTTCACTTTCAAAACGCCCAATTGCCAGTTCCATTGATTTGTACACAGCTGCCGAAATTCTCTGCGTGATCAAGCGATTCAGATCAATTGAACGACCAAGAAGCTGAAAGAAAGAAACACAAATATTAAATGAAGCTTTCATGTAATTATTCCATATCTGTAAGAACAAATGTCCTGAGCCCCACATATGTTAAGGCAAGTTTGGTTTGCAAAAATGTTATGCAACAAGCCTAGATAATTTTTTTCCAGATCACAGTACATTCCTGAAGATGGAAAGGTCACTTAAATAAATTAATTCTACATGCTCAACTTCATTAATACTTTTTACTTATACCAGTAACCGCATATTAGAAATAGACACTACCCAAGTAATCTTTGATGGGTGAAATGTAGCAAAATAACTGGCAAACATGGTATACCCAAATTATGTTAATTATTCAAGGATATACAAAATTATAGAAATATTCACATTATTCACATTATCAACTAAATAGTGACATATATAGGCCCACACTGATGTCCAAATCTGGTTCACTTTCATACTATGACCAGGTTTACCTTCCTTAACCATATGTTAGCTGAGCCTGAACTGGAAGGGATTTTAGCCAAAGGTTAACTTCATCTAATCATCTTTCGACAAAGAGACGCAAATAGGACTGCTGTTCTCAAACATGCTTTCAACCTCTATATTAAGATACAAGAGCCCATCCCTACCACACATACAGAATTAAGGAGATTTGGCTACTAAATTTTTTTTTTTAATGTGAGTATTTTTAAAATAAAACAAAAAAGTAAGAGAGGCTTGGACATGATGCGAGTTGTAAGATGCAATGAAAGAATAGTATACCAACCTGGACATGTCTCTGTTTTAGCAATGTTTCATATCGATTAGATGCTAACAATGGAATTGTTGCACCCTGATTCTTACATTCTGATCTTAATCGTTTATCCAGAAGTAGGCTGCACAAAAGTGAGAATATTAAATGACACTCTATAATAGAAGTTATCTCTTAATATCATGTCAATATTTTAAAATAGCACAGTAAGAGAATAACAGAGTTGGGACTATGGAGGATGTTTAGTCCGATCCCCTCCTCAAGCAGGAGACATTACACCGTTTCAGACAAAATGTTGTCCAATCTCTTCTTAAAAATCTCCAGTGATGGAGTAGGGTGAAATGCTCCCAGTTCGTACTGGTTTGGATGATCCAGTAGTGATGGCGGCAGGTGGTTCGGAAAACCGGTAGCAAAAACCCCTGGCCCCGCCCCCTCTGCACGATCTTACAAGGCTTTCCCACCATCATTTTAAAGGCTTTTTTTCTACCTAAGCTAAGTATTTGCTGGATTAGGTAGCAAACAATGCCTTTAAAATGAGGGGTGAAGCCTTGGAAGATCGCGTGGCTGCTGCGATCCTATGAGGCTCTTTACATTTTATTTTATTTTAGTTTTTTAAAAAATATTTTATTTTAATTTACAATTAAAAAAAGAATACAACAAGCTCTTTACATTTTAAATGCATTTTTCTACCTAATCCAGGGAATACTTGGGTAGGAAAAAAATGCTTTTAAAATGAAAAAAAATAAAAATTGGCCACACCCACCCAGTCACATGACCTGCTCACCACCAAGCCACACTCACAGAACCAGTAACATTTTTTTTACATTTCACCCTGCTTCAGGTACTTTGGAGAATAGGCTGACCCCTTCTTCTTTGTGACAGTCCTTCAGATATTGGAAACCTGCTATCATGTTACCCTTAGTCCTTCTTTTTATTAAATTAAACATACCCAATTGCTGCAATTGTTCTTCCTGTATTTTAGATGCCTCTGGTCCCCTAATCATCTTTGTTGCTCTTCTCTCTACTCTTTCTAGAATTTTAACATTTATTTTACATAGTGGCAACCAAAGATGGATGCAAAATTCTAAGTGTGTTCTTACTAAGGCATTATAAAGTGGTACTAATACTTCACATAATATTGACTCTATCCCTCTGCTAATGAAGCCTAGAAATGCATTGGCTTTTTTGGCAACTGCATCACATTGCTGCATCATATTTAAATGATTTTCCACTAGGAGATCCTTCAACGTATGGCATATGTCCAATGTATAGCAATGTAAATAAATTTCCCACACAGGATATTGTTGACCTACAACTTTCAACATCCACTACCATTTGTCATACTGATTCAGACCTTGGGAAGGCAGTAACTGAAAGGCCCAGCCTAGCCCCAGACTTTAATGGAGTCACATACCTTCCCGCCATCACCTTGTAATATGCAAATATCTGATCTGCCAACTTGTAGACAAACTGATCAAAACATAAGTTGACCTAAAGAAAATATGAAAGATTAGACACTCTACTCAAATGCTTTTTCTTTTAAGCATATCTATATCTGTATATCTATCTACCAACTGTAGGAAATTTTGTTCCACTTACATAATTATCTATAAGAAAATATCTATGATATTCTGTTTGTTTTCTGTGTGTGACATATTAAACATATGCACCTGGATTCAGTACTAATATTTATTCACCTTAATTTCACTGTATGTTTTAAAATATTTTTCAGACAAGACAACACAGTCAACTAACTTACATTTCTATTCTAACTGGATTATTTTTCCTACTAAACTCTACATTTTGAACAACTTTATTTTCCCTCTGCCAATGTTTTAACCACTGATCAGGCTTAGTGGTTCAGTTTACATACTTTGTTTGGCTGCAAAGTGATTGCCTGGTTTTGCCTTATCACGTTTTGAGAACATACAATACCTAATTGTGACTTATTCAATATATCAATTAAACAAAACATACCCTACCAAGATATGCAATCGCACATTATATATGATTGTGTACCTACTGATTATTTTTGGAAATTATTTATTACTTTGCTCCATTATTCCTCAGTAAAAATGAAATATTTTTTCTGGGCTGTTCCTCTATTAATTTGAGTGGTAGATTGGATGATCCTATCCTTGCAAGTCCTATACTTTTCAACATCACTCATACAGTTTCTTTTAATTTAACCTGTTTAAATATTCATCCTCTGTATTAATTATTTGTTGTCCAATGACTTACCTCTGCCTCAATTTCATCATAGAGAAATTGTTTCTTGAATTTGGTGAGTGCATAATGAGCACTGTCATTATACAAGTCCAAAGAATACAGAACATATCTGAACAAGAGATGAAAACACAGAGTCAATGATGTGCAAAATATTCCTACTGCTTGTCTATTCAAGAACAAAACTGTTAAAATTTTAATTCGAAAAGTACAACATTTACCTGCCCAATACTATGCAAGCAGTCATAGAAAGCTCTTGATACATAATTTTGTACAAATTTCCCTGCACTTAAATAGTTTTATTTATTTTATTTATTAGTTTTATCTGCTGCCTATCTTTCTTGAGAGCTCCCAATGCTACTGGGAAAAGGGGCTAATCAATATAACACATTTTACAAAACCTTTTTTTGGATCAAAATTTTGACTGTATATACCTAAGAATGTGCTCACATTCTTTTCTCCAACTGGAGCCCTTATAGATTCCTGGCACAAACTTAGGTTATGGGTGGGAAATGGAAAAGGAAGAGCAAAGAGGAAAATTAGACAGCAACACTGACCTTATTCCTATTATCCATCCAGCAATAAAATGGTTGATTTCAGCAAAAGAATGAAAAGCATGAAAGGAAAGATCCAGGCAGATTTCACCAATTCAAAACAGTTTGCAAATGGAAAAGTGAAGCAAACTCAAAGGGCCCAACCCTCTTTCCTCTCTTCCTTATATTAAAAGGGGAACTCTATTCCACAATTCAAATAATTTTAAATACTCTCATCTCATCTCCACTAAAATTTAGTGATTACAAGTCAATTATAAAATAAGAAGAAAAAGAACTTTATTAGCCTTACTCCATCATTGATGCTTCTTTGGTCTCCAAAATGTGGTCAGTTAGAATCCAAGGCATAGACATGTCAATGGGGAACTGGATTCTTCTGCCCATTGTGAGCTCCAGAAAGAATTCCCTGAACCATAGCTGGGACAAATCACAGCACTGCTGCAGGGTTTCTTATTGAGAAGGAAATTATACCAAATTAATTTTGACCGAAACCAGGGAAAATAGCTACTTTAATAGTGCAATGCTATAGAAGCACAACTGAGGAAGAGACATTGCAATAGCATGTGAAGAAACTGAAACCAGCATTTGGATGGAGCGCCTAAAGAGTTACTGTAAGCTGCTGCTGCTGCTGCTGAGACAAATAGACACCAACAATACAAATGGGCTTCTTAATGAAAACTTTGGCAGAGGAAGTATCATCAGTTTTGTAGTACAGATGTTCTAAATCATTCTCCCAATTTGTGCTAAATATTGAGAATGTCACATTTTCAGCTCTTGCAAAAGAACACGGAAATTTCTTGCAACAACCACCATTCTACCTGATTAGATTATTTATCTTACTACATTTATTTTTCTGCTACAATATGCACTGATATTTAATTAAAAATATTTATGTATAGGTGCAGGTAGAAGGAATAGTTAAGAACAAATAAATTGTTTTCAAAACACAATCAGAGTTGCCAAAGATTCCTTCTGGACTGCCATAATAGAAGAGTTTTCAGTAAGTTAGAACACTGATTCCCAAACTTTTTATTAAGAGACTCTTAAGAGTATTTCCTGGTCTCTAATATAAATGATATATACAGTAGCATTTTAAAGTACATAATAAGGTAATATTATGATAATAAGATAAAAAATAGAGCCCAAAAATGATAGGATCTACAGCCATGTGCATCTTTCAACTCTGATCAGGATTGTGTACATAGTGATTTATAGAAAGCTTCTGTAGTACACACATATAGGAAATCTTGTTTTGCTGAAACATTTCTTACAGCTGGCTAAGCAGAGATAATCTTGTCTCTTATAAGTAACGTCCAGCCCAAACAAATAACGCTAATGGCAGACTCACTCCAAAACTCCACAGAATCTCAATTCAGTGCTTGGGAATCAGCGTACTATCAACCAGCATTGATTGTTGCGTCTCGCCGGCTTGGGTTAAAAATTCCGTCTCGCCGGCTTGGGTTAAAAATTTTAATTTAGGGTATAGGGGTTTTAAATATTTATAATGGGGATTTTACG